>CAJVPY010005210.1:0-11707 GCA_910591965.1 Dentiscutata erythropus
TAAATAAATAAATAAATAAATAAATAAATAAATAAATAAATAAATAAATAAATAAATAAATAAATAAATAAATAAATAAATTATCTAAGGCCACACAAACTTATACTATTGGTTCTCATAACCCGGCCGGGTCAAATTCAACAAAAGTTTGAAAAAATTTTTTTACTATATTTATTATCCGGGTGAGCTTTTTTAAATTTTTGTAAAAAAATTTTATATGTTTTTTACATATAAAATTTTTTGAAAATAAAATTAAAAGCCGGGTCGCCGGGTCACAAAAAGTTACTTGGTGATATGAAAACCAATAGTATAAGTTTGTATGGCCTAAGTACTGGTTTAGTTTAATATTATGAAAACTTTTTACATTGTTTTTTAAGTAAATTAGCAATTTTTAGTTTACTATTCAACATAATAAAAGAATAGTTTTTTTTTTTTGCTTCATAAAATACATATACATCTATCACATACTACTGGGTTTACCGACATTTACCCGACAATTATTTCACCGATATAGCAATTTTCCCGACAACCATTTCACCGACAACCATTTCCCCGGCATGACCATTTCCTGACAACCATGTCATGCTGGAAAATGGTCGGAGAAATGGTTGTCGGTAAAATGGTTATGCCGGGGAAATAGTTGTCGAAGAAGTTTGTCGGGCAAACCATACTACTGTACTGTGTTTTTTTAAAACTCTTTCATACCGAACTAATACAATCACACAGTTGGGCACATAGTAAATTTTTTAAAATATGTGCTTATATGGAGATTCTTTTCTTATAATTAAATCATAGCTTGGCCTAAATAAAAATGTAATTACATATGATGTAATTATATGGGAGGTGACTATATGGAGGAGTGTCGACTGCATAAGATTTTAAAATCTTAGTTTTATTATAATTAAAAAAATTACAAACAGATGAAAAAATTATGATGATAACGACGCTGAAATCAATTCTGTTCTAGCATCTGATCCGAAACCCTATAAAAAAGATTTGTAAAAAAATTATTTAATGTTTGTGCTGCATGTGCAAAAAATGGCTGAAATAGCGTCATTCTAATTTTTATCTACTTTTTATTTTATTTTCAAATAAACCAAAAAGTAGATAAAAATTAGATAGAATGACGCTTTTTTTACACATGCAGCACAAATATTAAACAAATTTTATACAAATCTTTTTTATAGGGAAATCACTTGTGACCAGAAGATCTGTCTGGCTACTTTTTTTATTTTTTTATTATTATTTTTTATTTATTATACATAGTAACCGCATATTTCGCGGGCACGTGATGATACGCGCGCTAAAATTCCATTGGCCAATTTAAACCGCAGATCGTCAATACATTTTTTCGATTAAAAGATTAACTCAACGTTAAAGTAAGGTGAGCATTCGGGTTAGGGTTAGGGGAGGCTTATATATAATAAATTTTGCAACAGGAGATTTTATAATCGAAATTTTGAAAGCCGGGCAGTTTGTTTTGTCTTCACGTTACACCTGATCCTGTGTCGTAATTGGTTTAAAGTCATGTGACTGCTGACTTTTTATGGTCTTCCCCAGTATCGCCATAAAATTTTACTGTCACGTGATCGTGTCGAAAATCTTTAAGTTCGTTTAGGTTAGGGTTAGGGTCTGTGTTAAGGCTAGGGTTGTGAGAGTTTTTAGCAGTAAAATCGCTCAAGGAAAACCTTTTGTTAATGCACAGGTGATTTCTTATGCAAATTTTTGAGAAATAAGCGTTTCTTGTTTTTTTTTGCAAAACGAAGGTTTGGATTTCCTGATCGTGTCACGTTACACCAAATAACAATCAATTATTGGCTAATTTGCCGTCGATCACCACGTGACTGTAGAATTTTTCTGGCGATACTGGGGTAGTTCTTTTTATGTATGATCCAGGGTGATCTATATGGGTAAGTCCATAGCATGATTAAGAATTAGATACATAATGTTAAAAACAACTATATAAATATTTTTGAAATTCTCATCCTTTAAAAGATCTAAACGTTTAGCTATTTTAATGATGCTAAAATTTTGTTTGCTGGTAATTATAGATTTTTCCTACAATAATACTAGATAAAGATTAGAAAAAAAAATTTTTTTAATGCTTCAGAAATTATTTTTGGCGTACATGAATCAAATTCAGGAAATTATGGCATCAAAAACAAGAACAAGTAAGCAGGGTTGGCATTTGAGCTCAGAAAAATTAGGATCCATTGGCTCTATTCAGAGCTCCATTGGCTCCATTCGCAGCTCCATTGGGTTCATTGGACTCCATTGCCAACCTTGCAAGTAAGAGTGCAAAACAGTCTACTATGAAATTAGGGTAGCTGCGCGACGTAGTCACGCTTAAACCAGGAAGGTAACATTAAGTTCATTCCTTAAGTAAAATTTTATCTACTGCATAATGTTTGTTTCTATTTTTTTTTTTTTTGGATGTTCATTTCACCTGAAGTGTTGTAATTGATAACTATTATACAATATTAATTGCTTACGTTCAATTATTTATAAATTACTGTATTTTTATTAGAAAATTTGATTTTTACGCACATAACCTAAACCTTCGGAAACTATTGGTCGAATTGATAGAATTTTTTGAAAGCTTGTCTAGTGATACAGACTTTTATTCGCAAATTACTTCTTCAATTTGCTTGGGATATAACCAGTGTTTGAAGTTTCAGATCCAAATACTGTTACATGAGAGTAGTATAATGTAGGGATCTTACCCGGGTCGAAAAATAGTGACCCGGGTCAATAATATATATATGCCAAGGCCAATAACTTTCGTATTTTCAGATTTCATTTCAGAAAAATTTCTCCACCTTGCTCGTGATTTAAGTTCTTTCATTTACCACATCGGAAAAACCGGGAAAACTAAGTAACTGACCCAGGTAGACAAAACCCGTGACCCGTCGGGTCGGGTAACCCGTACGGGTTATTCGACCCGGGTAAGAACCCTACAGTTAACAGATAACAAAGATGGGTTCGGAATAACAATTACGAGACAATAATCACAAAGTTTATATAACATCAATAACGACATAAAGATTAATATAAATAACAATATGCGGGGAGACATCTGATTTAGTTAAGTCTCTTCGGCCAACACTGCCTGCTTCCTATATGTTAATTAATTTGACTGAAAATATCCGTTTTATTGAGTGGATTAAGAGTCACTTTTATACATGATGTTAAATGGAGCGAATTCACTCTGTTTTACACAGTCATCACTACTTTTACAGTCCCACTCCTATCTAATCAATAATCGTTCCCTCCACTCAGAAATCGCCTCCAGCTGGACATACATCGCTCCAATTCACTTAGGATCTGCTACTGTTTCCAATTTGGGATCCGACACAATCACAGATCCATGTGAAAGACCGTTAATACAAACTCCCAACAGGTTCTAACAAGACGCAAATCTATACTAAGCCCAGAATAAACCAATACTAATATTTGCAGATAAGGGAATGAAACAGAAAATAATATAACAAATATAAAATAAAAAATATTATGTACGTCGTGAGAAGACAATCAGGTGATTGCGATTCGATTGATTGCAAATCACACAACCATACATTATACCTAATCTTTTATGCTAAGTAGAGATGGGCAAAGTAAGTTACTGTATTATCGTTATTACTTATTTTTAATAATAAAGACGGTTCATGAATTAGAAAAAGATTAGTATATAGGTATTGGGGTTTAGATAAACTCTACAAAAAAGTAAAATCCTAATAAGGTATATATAAGGCATGAAAATTCAAAGTACTTGTATTACTTTGGTAGATTTAGATTATAAATTAGTATGTATATACTATAGATATTAGTTAAAATCTGTGAAAGTATTGTAGTATCAATATAGCTATAATATTAAGTAGATTAGCATATCAAAGTCAAAGTCTTTTGCGCCAGGAACCATATGCATATGCAACGATCAATAAAGTCGAGTTTAAATTTACTTTCCAGATTGGTACTTAAGATAGAAAAAAAGTAATTATTAGTTATTACCTTGCCCATCTTTAATGCCAAGGATTATATGATTTCACATTGATATAAGATCGGAGTTAACGTAACCTATCCCAAATTTTCTATGTGCAATATTTAATACAAACGTCATTTTCAATAATGCCAAGTCTTATAATATGAATCCGAATACACCTGTTCTTGTTGCTCTACAAATTCTGTTACATTTATAGCGAATTTAATGTTGAAGATATATCAGATCTTATTCTGTTTTTTTTTTTTTTTTAGTATTTAGTAATACGGACTGTATTGCAAAAAATTTCAACCGCGATCTAAATCAATATCAGGTAAAGGTCGTAGAAATAGGGACTTTAAAACATTAAATATTATCGATGAGGTCTTAGAAATTGCAATCGATAACAATTAACTGCCAGATTAATTTTAAAATAAAATGCCAACTGCTAGTATTAATTAAATGTATTGCAATTATATATAAAGTTTATAAATTTATATTGTCGGCATCCTTAATCTTGCCTCAAAGATTCGAATGATCAAGTCTAATTGGGTCTAGTGCTTAAATCCGGATGATCTGAATATCCGTTAGCTCATCCGGGTATCCCATATTAGCATTTTATTATCCTTATCAGTTAACCTGGTTGCTTATCCGTAACCAACATGCGGTTTACCCTGAATAAACTGAATATCCGCTTAACTCCCCGGATTATCCGCATAATACCGCAATATATTATTAACCTTATACGGTACAAATGTAGTTCAACCTGAAATTTAATACTTTCATATGGTTCCTATTTGATAAGCATTTCTATTATTAAGATTTATTCAAAATTAATACTCAGAGATCACAAAATACTGATCCTAATGGAATAGGAAAAAAAATTATTTACATACTTTTCATGATTAAAATACGGTAGAAACTGTTACGGCTTAAGGAACAATTTATCCATTAGTATAATTCATCCGGATGTCTGAAGATTCGTCCGTTGCATCCAAATAATTTATCTCATTAGCCCAAATTCTTCCGGATTTCCGGATAATCCTATCCAGATCCGTGCTTAATGTCACCACGTTCAATCAATTATGAAGTAGAGCAAATCTTTGATATTCCAAAGACAAACTACAGTCAAATAAAAAGGCCATTTAGTGGAAAAAAAAAACTTTTTTTGGTTAACTTTGTTTAATATCAATTTATTATATTTTTTATATGATGTATCTCAAACAGTATATACTTCATAAACAGGTGGATCCTTGCATCAAATAGTGCTTGGTCTAAGTTTATTACGTCCGTGCTGATCATGTGTGATCCACAAAAAGCCTATACTTGTAGATCACTAGGATGATGCACACCTCACGCACAACATAAATACTGCACATTATATTTTTAAATTAAGACTGTTCCAGATATCTGCATACAACCCAAAATTTGGGGGTAATAGGAGCTTGATTACTTTTTTTGTTCTCTAAGTGCACGTTGTCGGGGAAAAATGCACTTGTAGAATGTGCGCTTATTGAGAGCAATCTACATATTAATATTGGCATACGTCCAATAGTTTGATAACACTGCATTTGACCATTTTCTACAGGGAGATCCCCAGATTTCCGGGTCGTAATGGCCGGAATACGTCGTGGTTAGGGTCGGGGTTAGGGCTGAGTTAGGGTTAGCGGGAGCTATATGCTATAGTAAAATTATCAGCTGGGCATTTTTCACTTAATGAACGACTATTGTTTCATTAGTAAAATTCTTAGTGATCTTGGGGCAAAATTGATCAACTCCGACCCTTCCGGCAAGAGTTCCGAAGCGTCCGACCCGGAATTTTGGGGATCTCCCTGTAGGAGTTCATTAGACCAATGTTGCGCACTTATAAAATGTGCACGTATTGAGAATAGGGACATATCTAATTGTAACGTGGGTGTCATCAATCAAAACATAACCAGGGTGGCCCCCTCAAAGTACCAATCTATAGATTAAATCACCTTTAAATATGTAGTATTACCTGATTGGTGAAAATGATTTACGTCACTAGCACTTTGGGGGCCGCCCTGGCTATGCCCATACCATCGGACTGATACTCCATATAATGTTACATAAGCCGATCATTATGATGTGTATTTATAGAAGGAAATACATGTGAATGCAATTATAGAGGGTGCACTTATAAAGGGCCCATTATAGAATATGATTATGGTATAAGTTTGAGGGCGTTTATACCCTCATGATTTGTATATATATAGGCTCTTATTTTAATCAGATCGTTAATTTTTCCATCTAATTTTTTTGCTTGTTGAAATTCGTTTTATCAGAATGACAACAAAAGACTATGATAAAAAATACCCACTCTCTGAAGACTTCTTAGTACTAGCGGCAAGAATAAAGGATACATGCATTGGAAAAATCGAATCCATAACTTTTAACGAAGATGGAAGTATTTCTGTTGAAAGAAACGTTGCAAGTCTTGAAAACAACGGAAAATACATAAGAAATCAATATGAAGACTACAGAATTAAAAGCACTTATGATTTGAAAGAGCCAGTCAGCTTCAGAACAAAGAAAACAAAGAATATTATTTCCTTGGAAGACCAACGCACTGAAATATTAAATCAGATCTTTAATGAAATAGGTACTGAAAAGAATGATGAAGAAAAATGGGAATGTATTAATGCAAAATTTCATGAAGTGTTTGGACATACCGAAATATTAAATAATCCATCCGATGAGGCTGAAAAAAGAAAATATCTTTCTTGGATTTTCGCATTAAGAAACTGGGATTTATCCAATAAATTTCCCGTCGCTCACTGGGTGCATAAGGCCGAAAAAACCTTTGGTGAGTATCATGTAAATATATTGATTTAAAATATCAAAATAAATTATTAATTTTAGTTTCTAAAGGTCCCGCTGACATCCAGTCTGAAATTATTTCCAAACCCACTCCTAATAATAAAAGAAGAATAACGTCCAGTGGATCATCATCAGTAAAAAAATTTAGGAATAATGTGGCAACTACCTATGAGAGTAATGGAGAATATGAAGAAGAATATTCGATTCAGGAAAAAGAAATAAGTAAGATTTTATTATTTTTAAAAATTTCATTTAATGTTTATAATTTAATATTTTTTTTTAAAATTTGATTATCCAAAAAAAGGCACCGTCGTTCAAAAAATAAGTGAAGATAAAAAGTTGAAAAAAAGTAATTATATTTTCTTTCACTTATATATTTATAATAACCTGAAAAGGAATATTTTTCTTATTGATATAAATTTAATTTAGAAAAGAGAATGGATAAAATTATCGACCAACTGCTTTTTCAAAGTAATAAAGAAGGACGGGTAACTGCACATTCAGTAGTTCCATACTCAGTTGTTCCAATGGAAATATATGCCAATGACATCGAATTTGGTGATAATCTTTCATCTATTCAAAATGGTCTCAATAATTGGAAAGCAAGAAACGTGATTTTACTCAATCTTGAATGTAACATCGAATATGTTAAATGGAGGCATTTTCTTAATCTTAATTTAGCTTATAGAGCTTTGAAAAGGGTTGTCAATCAAATGCCACCCGAAGGAAATAAAACAACAATCAAATACAAAATCCAGAATAAAATTCCAATTGGAAAAAATTCATCAAAAAAAAGTAAACGAAGCTGGATTTCATATCAAATGCAGACCATGCTTCATATAGATAAAAGAGCGGAAAGAAGAATTTGGACTGCACTTCGTTTCATAAATTTTTTATTATTGGATGGTATAATTACAGAGAATTCACTCTTTAATTCAAAGATTGCACCCGATTTCTTTAAAAAAATGAACGGAGATGATCATATTTATTTTTTAAAGAAAATTAAAAAAGATGAAACTATAACCTTTAATATAAATGATGTTAAAAGTGAAGAAGAAGATAACAATAACAATAGTGAGGAAGAATACGATACTGTAGATGAAGGCGATAGTCATTAAGTAATTTTCTTTTATTGAAACTTGTCAAATTTTTTTTTATATTTTACATTACCTCGTTTTTAAAGATGTTAGATTTATAGAGATCAGATTCAAAATTAAGGAATATGTTAAATTGATATTCGTATTAAAAGAGAACAGCTGATCATTAAGTTGGTTGGCTAACTTCTAAGTTTTAAATAAGCTTATAAATTTATCATTTATTATACCCTCTAAGTTCTAATTAGCCTTATAAGTTTTAAATATTTTTTATTTATTTTATTGTAACCTGAATTAAAAAGATTGTTTACTGCTCCACACATCCAATAACTATATGATGTATTATTGCATAAAATTTACCCAGAATTATTATTGTCATTCCACGTTTCTATATGACGTATGTAATCATTAGTCAGTGAAAAACAAATGCTTGTTATTTCCGAGTACAGGAAACCTCTCCAAGTGCACGTACTCGGGACCAGAATTTAACGACGTGCACTTAGAGAACAAAGAAAAAGTGCATTTACGGAATCATGAATACATTTGGGCCAGAATCTGTGTGTGCACTTATAGAGAATGCACTTAGAGAGGTTTCACTGTATAAAGATTATACCGTGGAAAATCGCCACCCAGGTAATATTAAAATAACCTGGTTACCGGGTAATTTATACATTATAATTCTGATAAAACTATTTGGTACAATGTCTACCCCGGTGAACAGAGAAATAATAAGCGTTTTCAGAAATTTGTCTTTTCGCTGGTTGTCATTAAACCACCATCATGACATCATACAGAACAAAGAGTAAAAACCCTTCTCGCTACGAGGAAATATATGATGCAGCCACTGATTTCTCGAATAATACAAATGAAATTGCTAATCAGAGAGTGCGAATCTGAATACTAAATTCAGGAGTAATTGTATGCATCACATGATTTTAATTTACGAAATTTGTTATTAATCAATTTAAAACTATATACCTGGCTTTAGACGACCTCTAAATCAGGAAATTTTATATAGCGATAGTGAGTGACTAACTAACCTTAAGCATCTCCTTTATGCACTTTTTATTTAAAATCCTTTTTTGGTTTGTGTTATATCGAAAAAATAAGTAAATCACCGGAAAGTGCGGACCGATAGAAAAATGGGAAAATAGAAAAAGCTCGGGCCGTTTTTTGCTAGTACGTACGTACGAACGTACGTATATACAATTTTTCTGATCAGAATTATCCTTCATATCTATATCAAATGTGAAAAATTCATCAAGTAGTTCCTTGCCAAATTCTAGTGATACTAAATTATTTGGATTTTATTCTTTTGTCTAGAAATTCTAGCACGCCCGAACTACACAAAGATTTACATTTTCTATCATAATTGATATTCGTTACTTGCCATAAATTAATGATTGTCATCCGATTTTCTTAGCCTAAAATATACTTCAGAATGATAGATCCAACACTTTTTATCAACCGGCCCGGCTTACAAAGGTACGTACGTACGTACAAGCTAGAGGTTGATCGGTAATTGTGGTATGACGATAGAACGTGATGCAAGTATGAATCAGTAATATCAAAATTTACAAGCGTTATCTGGTAATGAGGATACTAAAGGAATTTTGTACCTTTTTTTAGTAAGGCAAGACCAACTTGCCTTTCTGTTTAGCATAACATGAGATGACTTGTAAAAGGGGTGGGATATTATAAAAAACACACAGCAATATTAGATAAAAAAACCAATGCTGCAATTTTATTGGCTTACATAGATTTAGAAAATAGGAAGGTTATTTAATAATATGTGTATTGGTTTCTATAGTTCTTAAAAAAATAAGGGATGGGTTATATTAAACAGAAAATCAAATTGTCTGGCCTAAGAAAGATATACGTGTTCGAGAAAATTTTCTTTGTGAACTTTGCTAAATCTCACCGCATATAAAATTTAGAGTTAGGGTGCCCCTATAGGTTAAGGTTGGAGTTATGTATATTAGTTTAAATTTAGTTAGGGTAAGGTTTTCGGAGTTCTGAGCAATTTTACTTAGAACCCCTAACCCAAATTACTTAGTACATTTTTGAGATATTGTGTTGCGGTGATAATCACCTGTGGTTTCTTTGTGGATAAAAAAATATATAAAATAAAATAATAAATACACATGTAGGGTTAGAATTATGATTAGGTAAGCGGATTTTGTGATGTTAGCGGAATTATCAAATTACCATGGTGGAAATAGTAACTCCCATAAAGCCCATAAAGAAAAAGATAGAAAAAAAAATAAAATCATAAACATACGGATCAGCACGATCTACTCATTATGGCTGTTTTCAAATTTTAGTATATGACCGATAATTATTCGGCTAAATTCGAAGATCTATTGAGCTCAGTATTACACGATAAATATGTTGTACGTGGGTAAGCGCGAAATAACGCTATTTTGAAAATCTGGTCCTTCAAAAATAATTTATATGGTCTCGAATTGGCACTCACGAGCGTCCAGAATTAACTCACATAGAGTTCCAATCCGTCACCCGTTTATCTGGATTTAATTATCCGGATAATTCAGAACGTTCAGGTATCCGGATAATTATTCGGATCGGGATATCTGATAGTTATCCGGATAAATGCTGAACTCTAAACGCACATATAATGTAGCACATAATTTATTGTTGCGATAAATGATATTAGTGCGGGAACGGGAGCAGGGACCCGTAAAAATTTGGATCCAAAAATTTCCAAATTTTTCCAAATTTTTGCGCCTAATTTTATGATTTCCAAATTTTTGTATTTAACCCAAATTAATCCAAATTTTAGCCAAAAATTTTGGCCGATTTTAGGATACATGTGATCTGGCCAATAGAAATGCATTGTCAGTACGATATATAAATTATTCGATTTTAAGTATGAATTTCTTTGAATATCCAAGGTAATTCTTGTTCTATGCACCAAAGGTGCGAAAAAAGGTTTTGATCACAACTAAATAAAACAAAAAAAAAAAAAAAAAAACTGTAAAGACAATGGGACAAACCAAAAAAGTCACTGCTTATAGCCATGCCTAAGAGTTTTCAGAAGACTTTGTCTTGAATTCCGGAAAACTCATGTGCCGTTTTTGCAACCACAGTGTTAATTACCAGAATAAAGCTTTTGTTACTGGACATATAAATAGCAAGGTTCATAAAAATAAACGTGAAGCTTACTTGAATTCTACAAATAAAAACCCGGCAACAATGCCTTCTATCATCTTTAACTGTGGCAGATAAAAAAAGAGAAGTTATTTGTAATCTTGTCACAGCGTGGGTTGAGGCTGACATGCCACTGGAAAAGCTTGATAAGTTTTGTGGTTTTTTAAATATATATTGTAAGGAGGGTGGCGCCATACCTACTGCTGATACTTTGTGTCATTCATACTTGCCAAAGGTTTTTAATGAACATTTGAAAAGTTTACAAGAAATGTTTAGTAACAAACTAGTAGCTATTATAATCGATGAAACAACGGATGTTAGAGGACGCAGTGTAGTCAACATGTTGTTTTCATATAAGGGAATAACTAAACTTGTATCAGTTGACTATTTGCAGCATGTAAACTATTCAACTATAGGTGGACTTGTTTTGCGGCTTTTAACTGAATAGGATATTTCTTTTACACTTCCAAAATTAATTGTTACTGATTCCACTTCATATATGAAGAAATGTTTTCGTGAAGCTTTAAATCCCATTATGCAACAATTAAAATATAATACATGTTCAGCTCATATTGTAAATTTGATTGGGTAATATCATAAAATTATATGATATTGTTTTTTATATTTA
>CAJVPY010005211.1:0-11707 GCA_910591965.1 Dentiscutata erythropus
GTATACGAATTAAGTTTTATATAGTTTCTATGTAACTACTTGTATAAATTACCCAATAAAAGATATGAGCAAGGCCTTACCTTAAAAAAAAAATAAAATATATATATATATATATAATAATAAAAGTAGAAAAGAAAATAAAAGAAAATGTCTAACATTAAGAAATTTTTATATATGATTTCTCTAATCCTCTATACTGTAAACAGTACTGCTATTATTGTTTATTTGGCAAAGTATAATCCAAATAAACTCATAGGAGGTTCTATTTCAGTAGATGTGTCCTAATTTGGAAGAAGTAAACACTGCCGATTTTTTGAAGGGAGTATGCTAGTTTTTTTACTTTTTGGCCAAAATTTCAAAAAAAAAATTCCAAAATAGCAAAAATATAGTAGAAGGTTTTTGGTTGCAAATACTTTTAAAACTTCTAAAGAGTGTGATAAAATTTAAAACTTTTGTTGTTTCCCCTGTGTTCTTCTTTGAAGTAATGGCCTAGGGCTTCGTTGACAAAGTAGCAGCCTACTATGTAACTTACTCTCTTCAACAAGATTTTTTATACAAGAGCACCAGGATAGCAAGCCCCTGCCAGTTATCTTGTATAATAATGCTTCTGGCTTGTATACTGAACATTCTTTTAGAGAAGTCTCTTAGAAAAGCAGTTGACCTCTAGACAAACTGCACTATAGAGCTACATCTCTTCAACAAAAATTTTGTTTTTCGTTAGTTGAAATTTTGGTATGAGTGATCGTCTGCTTTAGTAGTTTTTTAAAGTCTAAAGAAGTATTAAAGGTAATAATATATAAATATTTATACTATATATTATATATATGACATGGAGAACCAGGTTTATAATAGCCAGACCCAACATACAGGACAGGTTATAGTATTCTGCGTAGCTGTGAAAACTGAGCATACAGTAAGCGACTCTATAGAAGGAACCCAAAAAGTCTTAGCTTCCAATTCATCAAACCCTGCTGAGACTCTTTCTCCAAACACTTTTTTTACAACATTAAAAAAAGCTTCTATTCCATCTATCTTTATAAACACCTCCTTACCCAAATCAAAATCTCCTAAAGATCCTATTTCTAAAGATTTAGATAATGATAATATATCTCCAACTACAAACACTATACTAGGCAAACCTAACAACCCCTCTCTATCTAACTTACTTGACCTCTATGATACTAGTACATGTTATAACAAATTCTTATTTTATTACAAACTCTAACTTCTACCCTCACCTCAAACTCTCGCCTCCTTTCTACAGTTTATTAAATCAAACTATCCAATATTTTTTTCAGAACAATATATTAAAATCTCTATCCAAACAACAAAAACCAAATACAACCTTACAGAAGCTCATATATATCTACTACACCAAACCTCTCTTTTGCCCAACCACTTACTAATTTTTTTCAAAAAACTCTCCAACTTTCCAAACATTTCTCTCAAATTTGATTACTAAATATCTACAAATATACCATCTCTACAAACTTGTAAACTCTCCCTAAACCAACCCCCAAACTATTCCATATTAAACTCTTCTCTAGTTCTGGGACATAATACACTCAGCTCTACTCCTATACCAGCTTCTTCTCTTCTCTCTTCAACTAGAATATTTCTCTATTCCTATTAAAATTGCTTTCTTAAACATTAATGGACTTCGACAACCAAATAAAAAACTTTTTTTATCTGATATACTTAATAACAACTCCTTTGATATTCTAGATCTTTCAGAAACACATCTCTCTACTAAAGAAGGAATCTTTCTTAAAAACCAAACTCCAAACTATAATAGCTTCTAGAGCTCCTTTACTTAGCCTCACCAAACTGGTGTTGGCATCTTCATCCATCACTGAATTGCCAAGTATATAGCATATATTCACAACTACAAAGATCACATCATTGGACTCAATCTACATTTTAAAAACCTTCCAATTCATCTACTTCAAATCTATATCTCTATCTACAAGAAAAAAGAACTCTGCAAAAAAATCCAAGAACAAATTATTCTACTTATACAAAACCCAAACTACAAAACTATAATTATAGGAGATTTTAATGATGTCCCTAATCCAGGAATAGATCATCTACTAGCAAAAAAAACCTCTATACCTGAACTCCAACTTATCAAATATCTACAAAGCCAACAATTCAAAGATTTTTCTTTCCCAATTCTCTAAATTATATCTTTCAATGTTCCAATATCCAGAGTTGAATTGACCAAATTTGAACAAATCTCTCAATCACCAATATTGAATATACTGATATAATTCTAAACAATCAAATTGAATCTAATTATCATATTACAACTCTCAAATTATCAATCATTTTAAACAAACCCAAGCCTCAAAAGCAGAAAAAACGAAAACTTTTCTTTTGAAAAAACTGCTCCAAACAAACTCTTGAAAACTATGCAACACAAACAATTCAAAACTTACAATATATTTCATTAAAAATTACCTCAATATCCAATCAAAATTATCTCAACTTATACTAGAACAAAATTCATAAAGCTTTAACCAAAGCAGCTACAAAACATATTCCTTTTAAAAAAATCAACACAATCAAAGAAGTTTAAGATAAACCCTCTACTAAAAAATCATCACTCTTTTACAGATACAAACAAATACAATATCTTAAAAACCACTTCTCCTCACTCAACTTTAACTTCCTCTTCTATAATTACCAATCTCAATACTCAGAAAACTCATTTCCAACAAACAACCTCTCAATTATTCAAATCAAAAATGAATTTCAACTTGTCAAATCTGTACTTAATCATAAATACCAACAAGATCTCTATAATGAAATCAAACAAAAAAATTGAAAACCGTAACAAGGCCTTTACTGAAACCCCAAAAATTTTTTACAAAAAAATACTAGAAAAATATAACAATATTAACATTGACCGTTTTCTCACAAACGACTCACTTTAAACTAACCATAATGAAATACTCAACACAATTCACAACCACTTCTCTAACTACTTTAATGATAACCTCTAAGTACTATTCCTCTTTCTTCTGACTACTATCATCTATACCAATCTCACCCTAAACTAGAACCACTTTACCAAAATCTACTTAACAATATTTCCTCTCAAGAATAGTCTAAAACAATTTCAAATCTACCAAATCAAAAAGCAGCAGGTCTCTCTGAAACCTGCTATAAATATATTAAATATACTAGTCCAAAAGCACAAAAAATCTTTTAATTCTTCTTAAATAAATGCTTTCAACTTCAAAAGGTTCTTACTAATTGGAAATCTTCTAATATTTTTTTTATTCCTAAGAAATCCAACTGAGATTTTACTCTTAATCAAGTTTGTCCTATATCAATTATAGAATCTTTTAAAAAAATCTTTACAAAAATTCTTACTAAATGATTAGACAAAATTATTTCTTCTAACAATCTTCTTTCCAACCTTAACTATGCAGTATCCAAAAACTTCTCAACACATACTCCTATTCAAATCCTACATAATACAATAGAATATTATATTTCAAATAACAAAGAAGCTTGGATATTGTTTCAGGACATGTCCAAAGCTTTTGACAAAATCAATATCAAATGCTTACAAGAAGCTTGCCAAAGAATTGGTATTTCTGCTACCTGTATAAATCTAATAACAGAACTTCACACTTCTCATCTAGCAAGAGTAATTACAGCTTATGGTCTAACATCACCAATTCACATCAAATTAGGCATCAAACAAGGAGAAACCTATTCTCCTCTTCTATGAAAAATCTATTATAACCCAATTTTTATTTTTATCTTACAAAAATACAAAGACCAGTTTTTCAAAATTTCTTCTATTTCACCACTCGATGTAATTTTTAACTCAAACCCAACCTCCATAACTATTCCACTACTAGTCTACATGAATGATACTGTCTGGCACTCTGAATATTCTAAAACTTTACAAAAAATTATTAATAATACCTTATCCTTATACAAAATCAACAATATTGAAGTTAATTCATTCAAATCTGACTTACTCTATATTTCTTCCAAAAACAAACTATATACTTTTCTTCAACAACCAAATAATTAATTCCAGGAAACCTACAAACATAATTAGATATCTTGGCATCTACTATGATGGCAGAGGCTCTGCTAAACCAACACTTGAAAAAATTCACAGTAAAATAGAAAACTTCCTACTACTTATCAGATTTAAAAAGCTTTTACTATCCCAAATCTCCTCTTTATTTAACCCTATTCTTCAACCATCACTTGAATACTTATTACAAATTATACCTATTTAAAAAAACATGCAAACTAAACTTTCTCACTTACTTTCTATACAAACAAAAAAAATGCTCTCACTAGCCAAAAATACCAATAATACTTTACTAACAAACCCTTTTACTTTTAATTTACCAATTCTTAACAATATAATTCAAAAAGTTAATACTTCTAATATTGAACATACCTTTAATACTTCTACACTTCTCTATGAAATTGGCACCTCTTGAATCAAATCCTGGCTTTTTAAAATATGGTGTTCTAGCCTTACTAAAGAAACGCTTTTTCTATATTATAGAAAAATACACAATTACACTCTCCTTTTTCATCTCACACAACTAGCTAAAAACAACATAACAATTTCTCCTTCTCTTTAAATTACAATCTTTCCTTTTTCATATACTAGTACATTTATATTTATTTATAACTTACTCCCCAAAACTCCTAACAATCTTACAATAAATAGCCTTAAAAACAACAAAATCTTATTCATCAAACAAATTACAACTGCAAATAACAAATTTCTTTTTTTCTGGAACAATATTTATCTTTGTACAAACAAAGCAACTAGAGGCTGTCAACCAGTATAGTTTACTTGGCTTTTACAAATAATACAAAACAACTCTTTCTAATCTATATAACTACATCTTGAACTACCCCAAACAAACTGTTTTATTAACACAACTGATCTTATACCCTTCTCAAATACAAATTTTCAGTTCCAACTCTTTTCTATTGACCAAGACAGAATATTTCTTCAATATTCTAATCCCCAATACATACTCTTTTATAAAATAAACCAAACTGATGAAATATCTACTGGACAAATATATTTAACAGAAACTTCAAATTTTTTGTCTAATTTTAAATTCATAAATCTTCTATATCAGAAAAAATTTTTTAGTACTATTCTGCGCAGATTTGCAAAAAAATTAAATAATATATTAAATAAAAATCTGTGCAAAACTTCAGACTCACTAGCTATAGCTAAAAAAATTAAATACAGTTCTGCACAAAATTTTAAAATATAAGAAATTTTGCAGTTTTTTTGCAAAAAATTCAGCAAAAATCTGCATTTTTGCAGGTTTTTGCAGATTTGCATTTATTTAATTCTCCCAATGTATATAAATGAGCCAAATTCAATAAACTCTTTTTACAAATAGATTACAAAGAATTAACTGCTATACTAGATATTACTCCTGATTCCAACTTACCTCCAACCTCTTCTCCTCAACAACCTCATATTCATATCTTCTTTCGTGAAATACAATTAATATACTATATAATTAAAACTCCTTTTTACTAAAACCAATTAATTAGAAGAACTCTTTCCAACGATCACTTGAATCATATTTTCCAAAAAAGATTTTACTGCAAGAAAAGACCTTACAATCCAGCACTTGACCTAAAAACCTAGACAGTAAGATAGCACCTGTCGTTTAGAAGTAGTTCTCATATACTACTTGCCGACAGGCTTAGAGTTTATCACTCACTGCATAGTCTTGGCACTTGTCGTTTAGAGGTAGTTCTCATACACTATCTGCCGACAAGCCTAGAGTTTATCACTCACTGAAAAAAAGGTTAAGCAGGTATTGGGCAGTGGGTTTTGACTGTAGAAAAGAAAACTCACACTCCTTTAAATTGGTTTGAAGCTCAAGTGATCTCTCTTTACCTCTCATCATTTTTCCATCGGTCTCCAAAAATTTTTTCATAAAAAGTGGAGATTTGGTTTACCCCCTTCAAAAGATCGGCATTGTTTACTTACTAAATCCAGATGGACCGGTAGATAGCAACTATGTGTTTGGAGACAAATATATTGTACAGGCCCTGGAATGAGTCCTAGTCAAAAAAGAAATTCCTGGTAGCAGCACCAAGTGGCTTGAGATACAAGTACCCGAGTGATGGCACCTTTACGGAAATGTCATGTTTTTGTCGTCGTTGGCACCGTATATGGAAAGTCAGATCTTAGTACTGCGGCAGCACTTGGTTTGAGATACGGTCTAGATTATTAAAAAGATTCAGAATTGGGTCAGAGGGAATTTTAAGATTAAGCTTAGACTTACAACAGAGATATACAGATGTTGCATCTGGTATATAATTTTTAAATCACCTAGCACGGGTTATAATAGTGTATTCAGATTGCTTAATTTTGTCTTTTTTCTGCTTGTTTCATCTATTTTCATTTATATTGGAATTGGTTTAGGTTCCCTTTTCCTTTTTTTTATTTGTTTCATTTTTTCTTTTGTTTCAGTTTTTTTTTTTTAGAACAATTTCTATTTTTTTTTGGTTATAAGGGAGCTTTTAGAGAGTTTCTTTAAATGTACTTTCCTTCATAATGTTGACATATATGTTAGTTTTATGTAGAAGTAGGAGGTAATATATATAATCTGCTGGGATTTAAGTGGATTGAGTTTGGGAAGATATTACTAAAATTTAAGGTGAGATAACTCAAAAGAAGGGATTAGCTCTTAAAAGAAGTCTTTTTTTTGTAAATTGGTATATATGTTTGCGCTATGCAGAAGTAGGAGAAAATATATTCTGCCCGAACATTGGTAGAATAAGTTTAGAAGGAAGGTAAAATATAATTGGTTCAAATTTAAGTAGCTGAGTACCATGCTATAGCAAGTTTTTAAATACGGGTAGCACTGTATGTGAAGCTTGTTGGCAAATATCAGTGCAATAACCATACTTGGGCACTTTTATAGCAGCCGGGTAGTTGCCTAATATATAAATTAGATAGTTAATTTTGTAAATTACAAAAACTCTAATAAATTAGTGTGAGGTTATCAAAGGAAAAAAAAAAAAAACCAATTAATTTAAATATATAACAAAATTATAACTTTAAATACAACTAATTTCTTATTTTATACTGATGCCTCTATTAAAAACCTCCAAACTTCAAACATACAATCTAGCATTGGCTAGATTTGTGAAAATGATCTGTCTATTAAATTCAATACAGCAATTTACCTCTTCCCAGACTCTTCTCGTTTTGAATTATTTGCAGTTATCTCCCTTTACCAATTAATACTAAAGTTATTATCTTTATTGATAACATATTAGCAATCAATAACCTGCTTAACCTCTCTCCTCCCAAACTTATTCAAAACAAAAACTGGAATATAATTACAATTATAAATTCTATTAGCTAACTAAAAATATCTCCATTATCCCTATTAAAATAAAATCATATTCATATAGCTCTATACTGATTTATTGGCCAAACAAGGCTTAAACAAACCTATTCTTGAAATCTCCTATATATACTTCAATCTATCTACTTACTTTTCCTAGAATAATCATATTATAACTTTCAAAATATACTTTTTTATCAAAAATATTACTACTATTCAAAAGCTTATTTCATGATCTTCTCTTAAATTCTTTGATAACTATACATCAAATATAAACTGGAACATAACCTTTAAAATACTTAATTCTCTAGAATATGATTCCTCCAAATACTCTTTCTATATCAAAATTTTGACAAACAACCTTCCAACTATGCAAAATCTTAATATCTGCTATCCAAATCTATATACAACAAATCAATATTGCAAATGCTCTTCAACCAAAGATACTCTTCACATACTTTTATACCCCAAAAATACTGAAAATATTCAACAATCACTCATCAATATAACCAATAATACACTCTATCAACTTCAAATAAATATCCTTGCTATTTCACTCCTTAACTCTCTCTTACTCTTTACAATAAACTTTTCTAATATACAATCAAACTTCCTTTTTCCTGCAATTCTTGGAGCATACTCCAAACCAATATATCATAGTACTAAAATTCTGCTTAATAGACAAACTGAACTATTTCTTATTAATTTCTCCAAGAACCTTTTAAATTGGTTTCATCAAGAAATATGGTCTAAATAAAGCCTCTTTTAACATCAATAGGTAATATTACACCAAAAACTAAATACTCTAAATTAACTCTACCATTTATCAACAATTAAACCAATATATATACACCTCATTCTCATCAAATAAACACACATAATGCTATTGAAAAATAATACCTACAAGGTTTTTCTCTACTAACATGCTTTTTATAATATCATGATTATCACCCCGGGTTTTTCTCCAACCTACCCTAGCTAGAACTATTTTATTTATCTAATTTAGTAATAGCAATAAAATAGGAAATAGGAGGTGTAATGTTATATTAAATGCTCAGCAGCACAAATGTGGTTAGAAATCTTTAATAATAGAAATTTTTCCTTAAACCATACCTTCCTTAACTCAGCTATTGCCAAATTGAAGAGACTTGTTAGCCTGATCAAATAATTTATTTAACCTCTTACCCAAATCTAGTTTTGAAAAAAGGAAGAATATTAATCTTTAGATTAATTTAGATTTTTTGTAATAAAGTTTTTACTATGGCATTATATTAATAAAAAAAAAAAAAAAAATTATATATACATATTCAAGAGTTATTAATTAAAATTTTATTTTTTATTTTAGTTTTTTGTTACATGTTATGAACCTGGAGTTAATAATGAAAACAATCAATCTAATAATTTAGTTTTACCAAGTTCTATTTGTGATCCTATCAATAGTAATGAATTTTGAAGAAATGTATTAGCAATTAAAAAGCTATTATTACCTTATTGTGGATATTTGAATCTTTTTTTTTTTTTTTTTTTAATATTAAAGGTGAGACCATGCTCTTATGATATTTGAATCTTTTACAACAAGACAAAGCAAAGTTGTATGAAGTTTTCATTCATTTGATATTTTGATTAACCTTTATCAGAACTTTTAGATTATAACTTTGGTTATCAACTTTGTAAATAACTTAAATTCTGATAAAAGCAATAGGAGCAACTAATTATTATATTGTTTGGATTCTTCATCCTGTATATTGATTTAATCAACTAAATACACTTTCAAAATTAAACTGGGTTAATTTAGGAGAATTTTTTTTATATTATTATATCATATGAACCAATTCTACACCTATTACTATTTTATATAAATTTAATAACTATAAAATGAAAAAATATTCTTTTAATAATACAATATTTAAGCAATTTTGATGATGATATTTTTGCATATTGGAATTGGGGTTCGGGTAAATGTAAAGAACTTGGCTTTGTTGCATGTAGAATTATGAGTATTTGTATAAATACTACATTTGTTAAAAGATTATAATCATCAATGGGTCATTTTCATTCTGCAAAGCAAAATAAATAAATAATTTTTCATAAAATTTTATTTAAATTTTAATACTAATTTTTATTATAGAATACAAAAGTACTTGCTATAGCACAAATTAAATATAATGAATCAAGCTTATAAAAATCATGAATTAGAACAAATCAAACAGATTTATAAATCTAAAATCACTTTAATTTTACCAACTGAAAATAAAAATCAAGATTTAGAAAATGAAGATAATCAATCAGATATATCAGTAGAAAATAATGATAGTGAAAATGAAATAAGTAATAGAAATTTAAATATGAAAAATATCAATCAATTTAATCAAATATTAGATTTATAAAAATCAATATTAACAAATGAAGATATAGAGAATTTAGAAGATTTAGAAAATTTAGAAAATGAAGAACAAAAAGTAACTATAGAATTATTATAGTCTTTTGAATATCCACAAAAAAATAAGTATACCAAATAAAGATTAGAAGATTTGTTCAATAGTCAATTAGATTCTCTGGCTTATATTAACAAATTATAAATTTTAACTACTTTGTATTTTTAAGTTGTTTTAGTTACTTTTATAAGAATTTTTTCATTATATAATATACAAGTTTAATAACTTGTATAAACTAAAATTTAATAAATAATAAATAATAACTTGAAAGTTCGAAATATTATTTTTTTGACAATATTTATAAATAAAATGCTTTTAATTATATACAAGTACACTCTCCTGACAGAGGTCACCAGAATTTCAATATTTCAATGATCTAACCTGATTTGTTAATGATCGTAGTTACATATAAAATGATTTTTTTTTATATGTGAATTAGTCATTGTGCAATAAGTAAAGTTGTTTGCCATAACGATTTGCATATAATTTGAGAATTTTAGAAAATTTTATTAAGTTTTTTTTGAAAATACTTCATATTTTAAATGCCTGTAAACAAAAAATAAACAATAATAATTAAAATTATTATATTTCAACACATTTTTGAACTCTTTAGAATTTTTTTATGAAAATTTAATCCTATATTCTTTAGAATTTAGAGAACAACTTTCATTAAGTCAATAATTAGTGTTAACAATACAGTTATTCCAGAAATGATGTATTTAATAAAATTTTTAATTTTAAAAAAATACTATTTTTTGTATCTTAAAATTTATATAATGAAATATTGTAAAATTATATATATATATATATTTTTTTTTAATCTTCACAGGAATTGCTGTGGATTTGCTTTTTATTAACAACATATATATAAACTATATGCATTTAATTTATAGAACTACAAGCCCAACTTCATTCAGTTACCTTATGGTCTTTAATGCAACCCATTGCACTAACTCACGGACAAGCTAGAATTATTTTATCAAAAAATCTATAAAAAACGAAAACGAACTATGACTAAAAAGGAGATGTAAAAAGAGGGAGTAGGGGAAAATGAATGAAATATAAAAATAAAAAACCCCAAAAAAGAAAAAACAGGAAAAAATAAAAACATTTTATAGAAAAAAGATAATAGTTTGAGAGAAATTTCACCTCTCTACATAACCAGAATGCACTATTATAACCTGTGCAAAGCTGAAAAAATTATATAACAAATGCAACGATTGTATATCTCTAATGTAAAGCTTTGCTTTAATATATAAAATTTTCTGACTTATGACCACTTTCAGATATCTCTTTAACCGGAGGTCCCAATCTAACTTCCCCGGGATAGCACCGTATTTGTAAACAGACATATCACGTGGTTGTATTCTACTGAGTTCATTCAAATTTGGAAAGTAAACAATGCTGATTTTTTGAAGGGAGTAAGCCAAATCCCCACTTTTTGTAGAAAATTTTGGAAGACTGACAAAAGAGCAAGAAAGGACCCCAGACATCTTCAATATAGGTCATAACTGATCTGCATGAATTTTGAGGTTTTTGCTACCTCTAAAATCAAATAAATTTGCTAAAAATTCACATCTATTTTTAATAAATATAAAATTAAATATGCTGGCATAATATATTTTTGTGTGCTGAACAAGTTTACCTAGAGTATAAAGTTAGAATTAATTAGTAAATTTTGAGAATCATAGCATTTTTAGTATTTTTACTAATAAAATTATACAAAATATTAAGATTCTCAAAATTTTACTAATTGATTTTAACTTTATGCTCTAATAAACCTTGTTTAGCACACAAAAATACATTATGCTGGCATATTTAATTTTATATTTCATGAAAATTTAAGAGAAGATGCTTAATTTTGGATATTTTGATCAAAATATTCAAAAT
>CAJVPY010005212.1:0-11706 GCA_910591965.1 Dentiscutata erythropus
ATTGTAAAATAGTTTTTTTATATGTTGCACACCGGGTGAAAAGTCAGTCGTGTAACATCGACGGTCGCTCCTGTAAGTTTATTCACTAAGAATAATCCAGAGAGATATTGGGACCAAAGTTAGGCACTTCCCCATTTGGATCGATGCCTAATATATTATTACTAATCGCTATTGAATGCTACATTGTTCATGCAATCACTATTTTAGACTTTAATTAAATTATGATCACCAGATATGGATTACGCATAAATTAGGTAACGACATTCGATCAACACGTACCCGATCACAAACCACATGGGTACCGCGACAATTACTAATACACAATTGCGTCATGAACATTACATTTCCGCTAATCATTCATTTAAACTTTAAAGCTGTGATCACCCGATATGGGTAATTCATTATTAAATCACCGACATTCGATTAACACGTGCCCTATAAATCATGTGCGTATCGCGCCGATCAAATACATAATTTTGTACACATTTCTTTTACTTTCAATATAACCATACTTTTATAAAATACTGTAATTTATTTCACAATATTCTTAACATTAGGATTGGTCTACATCAGATTCGGGGATTGATAAGAATTTGTATGCCCTAACTGCTACGTTGTGTTTAATTTGAACGCAAATCTTATGCAAATACAGTAGGTGGTTTTAAGATGACAAGCATATTGGCCTAGATAGAATTAGGTTTGAGTTTGATTAAGGGTATAATTTAGGCCAGTCTTTTAATTATGGTAGACAAATGCCATCATGCTATGTTTTGATCTCTGTGATAACAGTTCTTTAAGTGTGGAAATTCTACGAACTAAACTTAGTGACAGTGCAATTCATGAGATTATATTAAAATCTGCCCTAACTTATAACCAACAAATTGTATGAATTTGTACTGTCCAAATACTGTCTGTAGAATTTCTCTTCAAGTGTCACCTCGAATTCTTGCGTACAAACTGCAGTATACATATCGTAGAAAGAATTGTGGTATAAATTTTGACAAGCGGCATTGCATAAAACAAAATTCGTTTCGCAACTAATAGTCAATGCCTAAGTCAAATTTAATGACATTGCTGAAAGCAATAAGTATAATTGATATACGACTAATTGATGTTAAGCGATGTACTGTAATAAAAATAATCGATAATTAAAAAAGTAGATTTTATTTATTAATAATAAATAATTCGATTTATAAAGTTTTCATTATCTTTCGTTTCACTACAAATTTGCAAGTTATATCTTCTAAAATTACAACCGAACGACCACCAAAAGAGGTGTGCGTAAATTTTAGAAACTATGGTATAAAATGCAAGTGTGGTAATTCTTTTGACACGTAAAAAGCTGAAAGATTTAGAGACCATTTAGTTACCGAATGTACGGAAGTTAATGACATTAATTCCAATTTTATTGAAAACAAATTTGAGATATAACGTTGATGCTTTGGAGGATTGTTTTAAAATTTGAGCATTTTTAATAAGTAAATACAGCCGATACTATCTAAATTCATACCATCGTGAAAGGCAAAAAAATCAATTTTATGTATTTATGCAGTATCAACCAATTAAATACCAGAAAATCGACTGTCCAAATGCATATTACTAATAAATTTCTTTAAACAATTATTCATTTAGACAGTATCGACTGTATATAATGATAATAATAGATTACATCATTATTGTAAGTTCATATATGCATATTAATACTGAAATTATTTATTATTTAGGTTTTTACACATATTTAGATTTTGGAATTTGTTTCAGATTGCGGCATAAATAATGGTCTACGGCTTTATGTCTACCGAAAAATCGATGTCAAAATACATTGGCAGGCGCAAAAACTATTTCTACATGTACGTACGTATAGGCTGCAGTTATTCGACGATCAAATGCCTATTGTTAATCAATTCAACTCAATCTGTCACACTCTCAAGATTTGATAAGTTTGTCTAATGGGAATATTCGATTAATGTGATTTATTCTATGAAAATTTTCTTATAAATAAAGGATCTTTTCATCTCATCAAAGTCATTATTGGGTTCACAAATAAACCGGACATTTTACTAACTGTTATTAGTAAAATTATGATTAGCATTATCACGTGATTATCATAAATCCTACAACCAAGCCTTGAATAATTCCCTAGTCAAATATAAGCGTCTCTTTCGGTAGATTGTCTGGGTCTTCTGAAGTCCCATTCTCCATGTTATAATATATAATTACTTGTAATTTTTGCATTTTTATGCGTTTTTGGAAAGTTTGCTGAAAGTGTCACTTATACTGCAAGAAGTTCCCTTTAACTTCTTGTGGTCCCTTTATTACGTATCATCCCTTTTAATTAACAAATTTATTTATTTTTACTATTCACATGATTTAGATCTATCTTCACTCTTATCATTTTTTCGCATCTTTCCTTTCCATAGCTATCTGATATCGTTGTAACTCTTTCTCCTAAATCTAATGGTAACAGCTTACAAATAAACGTTATGAGATGTAATATGTACCTTTAATAATTCTGTTTTAATATATTCTTGCTCCAAAATGTCAATTTATAATAATCAGTTTGTAGAAAAACCCGAAAAAATCAACAGCTCATCAGATATTACTCAAATAACCAACAATGTTACTCAATTGAATTTAGAAGATGAGTCACGGGATTTTTCACAGGACTTTCTTAATGAAATTATTGAAGAAATGTATGAAATATATAATAAAGAAAGACTGAAAGGCCAGCAACTTCGTTTAATTTTTGATGCATTAGAACAATTTTTAATAAAGAAAAAACTAAATCCATTTAATGTCATCAAATTTTGCTTATATGATCAAATTAATCATATAACTCAGTTCTTTCTCGCAGCTTGGTATTTGAGTGGTAAATGGGTTAAAAAAGATGAACATAAAGCATTCATTTACTTCCAAAAGTCTGCAAATATGGGTAATGCTAATGGAACATGTGGTGTTGGATATTGCTATCAAGAAGGAGTTGGAGTTGGGAAGGATGAACATAAGGCATTTGCTTATCAACAAAAATCTGCAGAGATGGGTTATGCTCCTGGAATATTTCAACTTGGCTTCTATTATCATTATGGAATTGGAGTTGAAAAGGATGAACATAGGGCATTCATTAATTACCAAAAATCTGCAGATATGGGTTATGTTATTGGAATAGGTATGATTGGAAATTGTTATTATTGTGGAATTGGAGTTGCAAAGGATGAGCGCAAAGCATTCAGTTATTATAAAAAATTAGCAGAAATTGACAACGTTGTTGGAATATCAAGAGTTGCTGAATTTTATCGAAGTGGAATTGGAATAACAAGAGACTTACATAAAGCCAATTACTGGTATCAAAGGTAAATTTTAATTATAGTTTGTCGGCCTAAGCCAGTTTTCAAGATCTGAACCATTTTGGCCATTGTGTTACGTTTTCGTCCAAATTTGGAAACTTCCGAAAGTGGAAACCTTCTTACGAACTTCCGGAACCTTCACATCCGAACATACTGTACATTACAAATCTCATTCGGAACTTTCGAAATTTTACTCCGAAAAAATTTACAGAGGTTGCAGTATACATATGGGCAAAAATTTTCAATGTAATGGGTAATTATTAAAACTCGGACCACTAAAATTAAAAATTCCGCCCATATGTGAGTTAATTTTGGATACTTTACTTAAGAACAGCGCATAAAAACCGATTAGTAACTGATAAGTAGCTCATAAGCAATTCATAAGTAATTTTACAATCACTGGCAATAATAATTTTAATATTAGTAATCACATTATATCATATGTATTATGGCTCAAAATCTATGTATCTTATCATTCACTTTATCTAATCACAAAAATTGAAGATTTCTGCCCATATGATTAGCTTTAATATACCGTATTGCGATTGCTAAAGTACCCAGTATGACAAATAATGTAGATCAATTTTTAAAATATTATTTATACATCATGTGATGTTTAAGACACGTGATTCAAATTTTTTTCAATTGTAAACCAAATTGCATCACACCGGGTACTTTAGCGAGCGGAATACGGTAAAGCTAATTAACCTTAAAAACTATAACATTTTTGTAATCTCTATTTATATAGTTCGGAGTCCTCTCAAAACCAATACATGGTAGATAAATTTTGTATCAGTATTGAGAGGATATCATATTTGAAAACTTGGCAAACTTTAAATTTATATAGCAAAAACGAACTTAATAGACTAATTTTTTATAAAATTTGACAGGTTATCAATTTTGACGGGATCAGCTTTGGGAGATTCAACAGAATCAGGTATTGCAATTAATTTACTTTATAATCTTATTATTATTTACTTATAGTAAATTTTATAAAATATATTAGCTACAAACGAATCGATGTGTAACTCTGAAATTCTTGAAATTGAAGATGAGTTGAAGAAAATTTTGATTGATAATAAAAATCATTTATCATGGATTCCTTACAATGAATTTAAGGGTATTGAGGTGATAGGTAAAGGTGGATTTGCGACTGTATATTGTGCTAGATGGTATGATGAAGTTCAATATATAAACAGGATTGTTGCACTTAAATCACTCCATGAATCAAACAATCACCATGAAAAATTTATAAGTGAGGTAATCTTTATTAAATATTTTAATTATATTGTTGTGATTTATCATTTATATTAATAATTTATCTTTTAACAATAAGTTAAAAGCATATTGTGATATCGGTCTTAAAGATCCAACATTTTTAAAGTGTTTTGGTATATCAAAAGATAAAACTTCTAAAGATTATGTTCTTGTTATGGAGTATGCTTCGAAAGGTTGTTTGCGCAAAAATCTACATGTTATATCACAAATGGATTGGAGAGATAAATTAAATCTGCTACAATGTATTGCATCGGATCTTCTAATAATTCATTCTCATGATCTTATTCATCGAGATTTACATAGTGGAAATATACTACAAAATAGTTTAAAAAGCGCATACATTGCAGATTTGGGACTTTCGATAACAGCAAATATTGCATTAAAATCAAAATCTAATGCAATTTATGGAGTTTTACCATACATTGCTCCTGAAGTTTTGAACAAACAACTATATACTAAAAAATCTGATATTTATTCATTTGGAATAATAATGTGGGAAATTTTATACGGCAAACCTGTTCCCTTTGAGCAGAAATCGGAATTACAATTTCAATTACAAGTATGTAATGGTTTCCGACCGTATATTTACGAAAATATAGCAACATGCTATGTAGATATGATGAAAAAATGTTGGAACATGGAGCCAGAAAGGCGACCAACTGCAAAAGAAATTTATGATATTTTTGCAGAATGGCAGAATAACGAAAATATTTTATCAGAATTATCAGATTCTGATAAAATACTACAAAGGATAAAAAATGAGGACACGGAGTTATATATTGATTCATGTTATAAAAGTAGCTTTATTTCATTTAATAGTAGTAATATATATCAAGGTAATTTAAATTTTGATTTTTAAAAATTATGTTATATAATTGCTTAAAAACCTTTTCCTATAGGTAGTAAATTGTTTGAAATGAAAATACCGGATATTATTGATTAATATAAGCAACTCTTTCAATTTTGGAACCGAAAATATAGAGGAAATATTAATCTGTTAATAAGAATTTAAATATTACTGATAAATTTTCATTCTTCTTATATAAAATTCGTAGATTAAAGTCTGAATTTTTCCAGTTACATCGATATCAATATTAAACAACTTGATAAATTTTGAATATGTAATTATCAATTAGACTTAATCTTGTGACATGTCGATCATACAATATTAATTAATAAAAATTTAAGCATAAATTTTGACCACCCTTTAATTTTTATAGAATTTTTATATAACTGTAATATATAAATAAATTATTCATTAAAGATTAGAGTTAGAATACACGCTATATTATGTTAGAGTGTAAATTATTTATATATAAAAATTAGTATTAACCCTTTTACCTAAGCTAGTTTTTTTGCAATAAAATTTTGCAATATTGATAATTTTATAATTTTTTTCTTAAAAATTTCTTTTTGTTACACAAGATCCTACGCAGTGATTGGGACCCACTCAACCCGGGTGACTTAAGATGGGCAAAATGGCATTTTTCTCTACCATACATGCGCATTGTATGCTACGTTATATACACTATTAGTTTAAATATTTAGCAGTAAATAACTTTAGTTTCACTGGTCCATTTTTAATGCTTTTACAATCAAAATGATAGTCTCGACGAGATGATTCCAACGAGCCCAAAATCATTAAAATACATAACATATATAACATATCTAATGTATCTATCAGATATAACATATCTAACAGATCCAACATATCTGACGGATCTAACAGATCTGACAGATATCCAGAAGATTCGACCTGAGCCACCTCAGCGACAATTTTGGACTACAACAAGTCAATCCTCCAAATTTAGATGCATCTGGTTCCCGATAATAAGAAAAGTTGATTTCAAGCCAGTGAGTTTAAGCCAATTGCTGACATTTTGTTTACATCAAGTAAAATAGGTGAAACTTTGGCACATCCTATTTTACCAGATATAAACAAACCATCAGTGATTGGCTTAAACTCACTGAGAATACCTGTCAGTCTACCCAGATCGACCTGATAGGGTACCTAGGTTGAACGGGTCCAATCACTAATTTTACGATCTAATTGGTAAATTTAACATTACCAGGAGGCAAGTTAGCAGCACTCAAATTTTAATTATATATCAATAATAAAAGCAGTAGCATAATTATAAGTATAATATAATGTTGCACAATACTTCTTTATTTTTACTTTTGCAAGAGCACTGTTGGATTAGCCTAAATTTAATTAACATTATTAATATTTAGCATCTTTAGTCTACATCAGATTCGGAAGTTTCGGATGATTAGGATTTGTATGCTCTAATTGCTAATTTATACATAAATCTTATGCAATTATATTGTAACCTATGAATTCCAGCCAACCGATAAGTCTCAAATAGGTGGTTTTAAAATGACAAGTATTTTGGCCTAGATAGAATTGGTTTTAATTTTGGTTAAGGTTATAGTTTAGGCCAGTCTTTTAATTATGGTAGACAAATGTCATCATGTTATGTTTTGATCACTGGGTTAACAATTCTTTAAGTGTGGAAATTCTACAAACTGAACTTAGGGACAGTGATTATATTAAAACCTACACTAATATATAACCAACAAATTGCGTGAATTTGCACTGTCCCAAGCACTGTCTGTAGAATTGAACTTCAAGTGTCACCTCGAATTCTTGTGTACAAGCTGCAGTATACATAATGCAGGCATAATTTCTACCGAAATTTTGACATGCGGCATTACCTAAAGCCAAAATTCGTGCCGCAACTAATACAATGCCTAAAATCAAAATTAATGTCATAAGTGCCGAAAGCAATAAGTTTAATTAATATATTACTAATTGATGCTAAGTGATATAATAAATATAATCGATAATAAACAAAGTATATTTTATTTAAATAATTCAATTTATAAAATTTTTATTATCCTTCATTTCACTACAAATTTGCAAGTTATATCTTCTAAATTACAACTGAACGACCACCAAAAGGGTTGTGCATAAATATTAGAAGCTATGGTATAAATGCAAGTGTAGTAATCTTTTGAAACGTAAAAAGCTGAAAGATTTAGAGATAATTTGTTACCTAATGTACGGAAGTTAATAACATTAATTCTGAAAACAAATTTGAAGACTATATAATGTCGATGCTTTGGTGGATTGCTTTAAGATTGAGCATTTTTAATAAGTAAATACAGTCGATACTGTCTAAATGTATTTATGTAGTATCAACCAATCAAATACCAGAAAATCGACTGTCTGAATGCATATTACTAATAAATTTATTTAAAAAATCATGCATTTAGCTGCAAATAAATTATATCTTTATTGTAAGTTCATATATGCATATTGATACTGTAGTACATTTAATAAGTATTACTAGAGATGGGAAAAATGCGCATTTATAATAACATGCAAATGAATGCGCATTAATGCGCACGTTATATAAAATGCGCATGATTATCGCATATTATAATTTTTTTTTGATTTTATATTTTCCCTCCGGAAAATATTGGATATTTGCCAAAATTTTCCCAGATCCTGCTCGTCTTTATGTTCATTCATTTTATTTTCGGAATTTTTCAAAACTTTTGCATTCCTATTTCTTAATTTTGCCTGGCATTATGAACTTGGCCTAAATTAAATATACTTTAATTTTCCTATATAAAATTTAGATGGGATAAAATGCGCATGATTCCGAATCATGCGCATGAATGCGCACTAATCGCACGATTGAGCATCTTTATTACATAAAATTAAATAATACTGAAATTATTTATTATTTAGGTTTTGCACATATTTAGATTTTGGAATTTATTTCAGATTGCGGCGTAAATAATGGCCTACAGCTTTACGTCTACCGAAAAATCGATGTTTAAATACTTTTGGTAGCCGCGAAAACTATTTTCTACGACGTACGTTGTGATGGGCGAATCTACCCGAAATAGGGCTGTGCTATTTCTATTTTTATATTTTATTTCATATTTTTTGCTATTTTCGGCAATAATTGCCATATGTAGTTAGTAGAAGGTGGGACGAAGATAAAAAAGACAAAAAAGATAAAAAGGATACAATAGATAAAATCGATTTAATTTTATCTTTTCTTAGTCTGTAAATCTTTAGTATATAAGACCTTGAGCTCACTTTCAATAAAGATAACTCAGAGTTGGCACAACCCACAGGAGTTCGACTCAACTAAGAGTCTATTATCCATCCTTTAACATTTCGCCTAATCACCTTCCCGATAAGCCAAATTCACCTATCATTAGTAGTTTAATCCCGTAAGAGCTTCGTGACGTAGTCTAGAGCTCTATTTGGCCCTAATAACTCGGACCAAGTCTTTCCACGCCCTCTTTCGTGCCTACCACTATTAGGGTTTGGTAGAGTTTAGTGGTTTTAGAGCGTTGATTTGGATTAGTTAGCCTTAGTTGATATCCATATCGCCGATTTTCCCGATTTGGATCAAGATTACCCTTTCACAACGTACTAGTACATATAAGCTGCATTTATCCGACGATCAAATACCTAATGTTAATCAATTCAATTCAATCTGTCACACTCTCAAAATTTGATAAGCTTGGTTAATGGGAATATTCGATTAATGAGATATATTCTATGAAAATTTTTTATAAATAAAGGATCTTTTTACCTCATAAAAATCATTATTGGGCTCACAAATAAACCGTTCCATCTAATGATTTACTTCCCAAAATTTTACTAACTGTTATTAGTAAGATCATAGTCTATCCGATAAGCTTTATCGCGAAGCGCCTCTTTCGATTGATTGTCTGGGTCTTCTGAAGTCCCGCTTCTCATGTTATAATATACAAACTTGGTAATTTTTGCATTTTTAACCTCTTGTGATTCCTTTATTACGTACCATCCCTTTTTATTAACAAATTTCTTTTTATTTATTTATTGTTACTATACACGTGATTTCTATAGCTATCTGGTATCGTTGTAACTCTTTCTCACAAATCTAATGTAACAGCTTAAAATAAGCTTTATGAGATGTAACATGTACCTTTAATAATTTTGATTTAATATATACTTGCTCCAAAATGTCAATTTATAATAATCAGTTTGTAGAAAAACCCGAAAAAATCAACAGCTCATCAGATACTACTCAAATAACCAACAATATTGCTCAATTGAATTTAGAAGATCAGTCACAGGATTTTTCACAGGACTTCTTAAATGAAATTATTGAAGAATGTATAAGATATATAACGAAGAAAGACTGAAAGGCCGGCAACTTCGTTTAATTTTTGATACATTAGAACAATTTTTAATAAAGAAAAAGCAAAATCCATTTAAAATTATTAAATTTTGCTTATATCATATTAATCATATAGCTCAGTTCTTTCTCGCAACTTGGTATTTGAGTGGTAAATGGGTTAAAAAAGATGAACATAAAGCATTTATTTACTTTCAAAAGTCTGCAGATATGAGTAATGCTATTGGAGCAACTGGTGTTGGATATTGCTATCAAGAAGGAATTGGAGTTGAAAAGGATAGACATATGGCATTCGTTTATTATCAAAAATCTGCAGAGATGGGTTATGCTCATGGAAAATATCAATGTGGCACTTGTTATCATTATGTAATTGGAGTTGAAAAGAATGAACATAAAGCATTCATTTATTATCAAAAATCTGCAAAGATGGGTTATGTCATTGGAATAAGTATGATTGGAAATTGTTATCATTATGGAATTGGAGTTGCAAAGGATGAGCGCAAAGCGTTCAGTTATTATAAAAAATTAGCAGAGATTGACAGCGTTTTTGGGATATCAAAGTTGCTGAATTTTATTGAAATGGTATCGGAGTAACAAGAGATTTACATAAAGCCAATTACTGGTATCAAAGGTAATTTTAATTTAAATTTATGTGGATGAATTATAACGCAACTAGTTTTTCGGCCTAAAACTGTTTTCAAGATCCTAAATGTTTTGGTTTTTGAGTTCATTTTCGCCCAAATTTGGAACTTCCGAAAGTGATAGAAACTGAAACAGGAAACCCACTTGCTAAACTTCTGGAACCTTCAAATCCGAACACACATTACAAATCTATTTCGAAACTTTTGGTCTCGGTAGGTCCCCGAAAAAATATATACAGAGGCTACTGTATATTGGCTTTATTTCGTATTCCGTTCCATAAAGTACCCGATATGACAAATAATGTAGATTAATTATTTATACATCATGTGACGTGTAATACACGTGGTTCAAATTTTTTTCAATTGTAAAAAAAATTGCATCACACTAAGTACTTTGGTGAACGGAATGCTGTAAACTCGTTTAAGTTTTAGAGATTTAGCATTTACCACCACCGGCGATATCACCGGTCCTAAGATTTTTTAGGGTTAGGGTTAGAAATTAGAGAATTATTGTTTTTTTTATATAATATATATAACTACTATAAGGGCCCGATCTCAGTTCTCGTGAGGTTTTTGGGGTCCTGAACATTTTTACTTAGAGGACCCGATCCCGTTTACTTAGTACGTTTTTGAGATATAGCAACACCGGTGATATCGCCGGTGGCGATAAATAGCAAAATCCTAAGTTTTATCCACTTTTTTTATTGGAGCCAATTAACCTTATAAACTATATCATTTTTATAATCTCTATTTATATTGTTCGGAGTCCTCTCAAAACCAATACATGGTGACAAATTTTTTATCAGTATTGAGAGGATATAAGATTTGAAAACATGGCAAACTCTAAATTTATATAGCAAAAATGAACTTAATAGAGCATTTTTTATAAAATTTACAGATTAACAATTTTGACGGGATCAGTTTTGGGAGATTCAACAGTATCAGGTATTGTCATAATAAATTTAATATATAATCTTGTTATTATTTATTTATAATCAAAATTGGCTGAGTTTTATAAAATATATTAGCTACAAACGAATCGATGTGTAACTCTGAACTTCTTGAAATTGAAGATGAGTTGAAGAAAATTTTGATTGATAGTAAAAATTATTTATCATGGATTCCTTACAATGAATTTAAGGATATTGAGGTGATAGATAAAGGTGGGTTTGCAACTGTATATTGTGCTAGATGGTATGATGAAGTTCAAAATTTAAACAGGATTGTTGCACTTAA
>CAJVPY010005213.1:0-11704 GCA_910591965.1 Dentiscutata erythropus
AATTTTGTCTCTCATTGAATGAAATAAATCACTGATCAGATGGCTTAAAAAATAACACTTTGGAAGCTCTTTTTTCAGCAGTTTTTTTTGAATTGTTTCATCACAAACTGAAATAAGCATATATGAGAGGACAACCAAGTAAGAACTAAAAATTTTAGCTTTATTTTTTATTAAATATCCTTTTTTCTCGTTTTTTTTAAAAAAAAAGTTTGTTTTTTTATTTAATTAGCCGGGGCCATAAAAGCCGTGGGTTTAAACTTTAATTTAATTTATTTTGATTGAATTTAAATTATTTTATTTTAAATTATTTAATTTGATTTTGAAATTAAATTATTTTTTATTTTTTATATGATCATTTTACCGGGGGACATCAAAGGAGAGGGTGATATTAACCAAAAAATTAACTTCGACCGGCCTAAGCGGAGTGTTTAGAGTGCTCATTTTGGCCTATGTTGTTGAATTAATAAGCATTAAATAATTTTTGATCTAAATATTCTTGATAAATGTGAATATTAAAACCGATACGTAGTTTTAATTTTGGAATAAATCGGACAACAGTTCCGATCACATGAGTCTAGCCCAATTTGGTTCGGACTGGTTGATCATTGTTTTGATCACAAAAACAAAACCGTGATTTTCTCAAAATGTTGATCAGATCTAAAAAGGAGATCTACCCCTTTCTATTGAAAAGCGCCCTTTCTATTGAAAAGCGCCCATCTGTCAAAAATTTCTAATTCGAGACAAACCCTATTACCGTATTTGCCCGTAATAACGCGCAGGGGTGTAGTTTTGAATTTCGGCCTAAATTAAGCTGAACTCCGCCCATGACCAATTAAAAGGTCATTCATTATGTAAAAAACAATTTCCAAGAAATATAAGATTTATTAAAAACTCAAAAAACAGGTCTGATTCTTCAAATAATTCATTCGAAAAAACTTATTACATAATGGCTATATTGTAAACCTTGGACTTTCAATACCAATAAATGTAAAACTAAAGTAGAATGAAAGGTTGTATTTGCTGATAAGCAAACATCACATTTAAAAATAATAGCAATTGATAACTTTAAGGCGATCAAATGTAATACTGTATCTAATAAATAAATTCATGATTATATAGCCCCGCCTTTTTTAAAAAAAATTTCTCAGCTGAAAATTAAAATTAATCAGAAGCAATATTTTCAGTTTCAGCAAAATTTTGTCTCAGATTTCGATGTTTTAAAAAAAGTCTTAAAATAATAAAAAATGGTTAAAAAACTGTTTAAACCGTTTTTTTACCATCTCTACGTCACGTTTTATTTTAATTATTAATGCTGTAATGACGAGTTACAGGTATGTTACAGTCACATTTGAAACATCACATGTGGGGCAGAGATTCCATTATTGTAATTATTTAGTGCGGATCACTGTATTAATATATTCCTGTTAGGACGTAACAAAGCCGTTTTTTTTTTTTTTTTTTTTTTTTTTTGTATACTAATACAAATAAACAAAAAAAAAAACCACTTTTACATGCATTTGCCTTCCTAAATTTTATTACCGTGTATCACCAAATAAAGGTAACCTTAGAGTTGTTAAGCGATATTTTCAAAATGATGAAAGACGAAATCTTAATCCAAAAAAGACGAGAGTCTAAATCTCTTGGCAAAACGTCGAACCCTGGCGAAACTCTATCCCACAAAAAATTTCAGTCCATGCCCTATGCCATGCGGGCTTAAATTAGAACTATACAGCAACGATAAACTTTTTTCCCTAGCTTAGAAACAATTGGACTGATACTTTTTGTAATATAGGCTAATCTTCGTGAAAGATGAAGTCATCGGTAGAAGCACAAACATAGTATTCAACCAAAAACAAGCTATGTTACTGAACGTGGCTTTAACATGTTTTATCAATATATACAATATACTTTTTTCTGCTTTCGTTTGATCTTCAATCTGGTTTTACTAAATTCGTACTTGCCGCTCAGATTAGCTATCAACCATTTCTTTATAACAAACTTAAAAGCGTTGTACAGTATATACGGTAGTCTACTTGCTCTTAATTTTGATGTTGTTCTTGCACTTGCAAGACAGTAAAAAAAAAGTCACGATTATACAAATTTTTATTTTCATGTAAAACTTGTGCAGTTCATTAAAATATATTATACCTGTTTTCTTTTTTTCTCTATTTTCTGTCCGGACCCTAGTGAATTGATAATCATTAAAATTAAAGACATTTTTCTGTATTTGTGTTCGCTAAGCCAATCATTTTCTTTTAACGGCTACATATCTCAAGGGGTTTACTAATTTACATTTCCACAATATCACATGATGATCAATCATCATTGTTTTAATTTCCTTTTTGAATTTCAGTTCGCACCTCTACTCTAGATAATTATTATTACATTATTGTTTAATTGAAACAAGTTCCCAACACTGTTTATCAACCCAGACTCTAAATATAAAACCTCAAGCGTTACAAATAAAATCTCAGCCACGTTAAACCAGAAATTTATTTAGTGTAAATACATTACAAAATTCCACATATCCTCAAGTAGTCATTCTCGTGAAGAATAAAAAAGTTCTGAGATTTAATAAAGTCAGCAGACGTAGTTACACACAGAATAATTACCTAATAATGTTTCAAAAGTTCCTAAATAAAATAACGTCTTAATCAATATATTGAAATATATTGGAAGTTGAGAATCGGAACCATTTATAGATACAGTAGGTCAGGTCTGATTTTTCATATTTTCGTATATGCAAAATTTACTCTGAAAAATTAATAGTTTTTAATTTAATAGCGACATATTTACGGAGATTTTGTGACCTTAATTGCAGTTAACGAATTATTTCTATTGGGGTGGGTTTCAAAATTAGCGCATTTCGAAAATAAATAGGATTTTTTCAATAGCATTTTTACTATATCGATATTGAATTATAAATCGGAAAATAAAATAAGATTCCGATTTTAATTTTGAAACCCCATTGGTAAAGCTTACCCAAATTCCGAGACTATACCATTGAACCACCCTCATTCGTAAAGTAGGATATTAAAAATTATTTAACGGTACTATTGAATAACGGCAACCTTGTAAACAAAATATACAATAATAACATTGTCTTTCAAAATACGAATTTACTTTGACATTATTTAGAAGTACACATTAAAGTGAAAACGTGAAATAATTAAAAACAATGTAATATACTTAGGTTCATTACTGTTTGACAGAATCAGAAATACATAATTGTTTATTTATTTGCATCCCAAATCTGTCATGCTCGGCAGGTTATCGGGAGTTTTTCCTGCATTTAAAATTAATATGATGCTAACTTTATTTACTGGCAAAATAAATTATCCCATGATCATCGCACTTTTTTTAAAACCAACAATGACGTCAGAGATCACGATCCTTTGTGACACGCATAAGAAATATAAAATGTACTCTTGACAGTCGTGTCTCTCGTCTGTCCTTTAAGTCAAAGCAACATCATCTACGCAAAGATGTTCAAAATCGACGACCAGAATTCAAATAATAACTCAAGTGTTATGCTATTACTAGAATCCATGTCCTCCAATGTGGTAAATGCCGAGTCTAAACAAGACCAAAATCACACCCAAATTTCGATATGATCGAGCTTATCTCTAAAAAATCCCCGATGGCAGAATTCCCGGGAGAGCACCTAATGCATCTATAATTTATAGAAAAGTTTATGTAGAAACAGCTCGTGAGAACGGACATTATTTGCCAATGACTATTGTATCTTCTATGGCGTCACAGAGTTGGGAATCTGCTGATGAGACTGTCAAAGCCGAATATCGTCGAATAGTTAAAGAAGCTTTGAGGGTACTTAACGAGATGTACCCTAAATCCGGAAGAAGAAAAAGAAAAGATAGATGGAACATCGTTAGTTTCGATCCGCCAGCACCTCCTTTAAATAAAAATGAGAGGAGACATAAAAATAAAAAATCTTAATACAAAAAGTATTAAAGAGATAATAAACAATAAAAATATTGAACCTAGAGATACTAAACCCGTTATCTTTGTTGCATCTTCACATAACATAATTTCTACACTTGATCTATCCTTTAAAATGTATTCAAACACGACACCTGTATTTACAAACAATCCTTCGAATCTCGATTCATCTATTATATCTTCTATGGAGTCACAGAGTTGGGAATCTGCTGACGAGATTGTCAAGGCCGAGTACTGTCGAATGGCTAAAGAAGCATTGGGGTTCACAACGAGATGCACCCTAAATCTGGGAGAAGAAAAAGAAACAGAGAAGAAAGAAAAGAAACAGGCCAAATCAAAATGTTATCCAAGAACATTTAACGCCGAAAAAAACATGTATGCTTCTGTGCTATAATTTATACATTCACATGGAGTGTTAACATCATGAATTTTACTGTAAATAATTAGTGTTAGAACTGACGGAATTTATTAAAAAAAAGTTGAAAGAGCTTAATGTAAAAATGGCCAACTTCTCCCATTTTAGAGAGCTGAGGATACGGATATAAAAACATTCGATATAGACGGTGTATTTATTGATGTCTAATTTGATGATATTTGGTAATTAAAAGCATTATTAGCATTAAAATCTGTATCAGCTAGATATAATAATGCGGAATCGGAGTTCGAAAGATTGTTTGGTGAAAATAGATCTAGTATCTCTAGGTTCAATATTTTTATTGTTTATTGTCTCTTTAATGCTTTTTGTATTAAGACTTCTATTTTTACGTCTTCTCTCATTTTTATTTAAAGGAGGTGCTGGCGGATCGAAACTAACGATGTTCCATCTATCTTTTCTTTTACGTCTTCCAGATTTGGGGTACATCTCGTTACGTACCCTCAAAGCTTCTTTAGCTATTCGACGATATTCGGCTTTGACAGTCTTGTCAGCAGATTCCCAGCTTCGTGACGCCATAGAAGATACAATAGTCATTGGCAAATAATGCCTGTTCTCGCGAGTTGTTTCTACACAAACTTTTCTATAAATGATAAATTCATTAGGTGCTTTCGCGGGAATTCTGCCATCGGGAACTTTAGAGATAAGCTCGATCATATCGATCATTGGTAGGGATGGGTTCGGTCAGCTACGGTCAGCTATCGGTCAGCTATCATCGACTATCGACTAGTAGCCGGCTATAGCCGATAAATTATTGATCAGTTTCTTAATAAATTTTTCAATCAAACATATAAACAAGTGTCAAATAATTATATTTTTATATGTTATACAGTCATACATATTAGAGTACCCTAGCCATGGTGAAAAAAAATTCGGGCCACATGCTATAAACAGCCAATCAAAATGATCAAAATACTGAAGATCCCGATCTACATTTTCAAAACAATCTAAATTTGCAGATCGCTTGGCCTATTGGGATGACCAGTGAATAAAATTCGATGTGCTCCGCACACAGAAAATTTTTTTGCGCACAAATAAAATATAATGCTGTGCGCTATACAGTTAGACTTGTTCTACTATATCGAACTTTGCGCACATTGAATCTAAAATTTGGTGCATGTTGCGCATCAAACTTGACTTTGAATTTTATTCCCTGGGATGACCCAGTAAACCACCCTAGTGTCACCAACCTAAAAAATTTCGCTAATCACGTGCTGGCCAATCAAAATTTTTTCTTAATGACGATACCATTAAGATATTTAAAAAAAAAAGAAGAAAATTATACAACTTTTAAAACTAATATTTTTTAATAAAAAAAAAATTCTTTATTTATTAAAATTAACAATAGCTATTTTTTACAAAAAAAAAACAAAAATAACTATTAAGAAACCATCCTCCATGGCCTAATTAAAATGCTTCTTTTAAAATTTTACTAATAGAAACTTTACTCCTAACCCAAACCCTACCCCAACCCCAAATTACAACATTGAATTCTCAGTAAAAATTACAAAAGAAAACAACTTTTCTAGGTGTGCTACTAACCCTAACCCAATGCAAACTACACCGTCGAATTCCCAGTAAAATGAATCACCAAAAGAATGATGAAGAGACCACTAAAAGAACGATGAAAGAATACTAGAAGACACCAAAAAATCACCGAAAAATAATGAAAGAAGCACCAAAAAAGCGATGAAAAAGTGAAAAAATTACAAAAGGAAACATTGACCTAAAAAAAAAAAAGACCATGAAAAAAGTATTAAGAATCAAAAAAGCACTAAAAGAACAACAAAAAATGATGGAAAACTCCAAAAGAATGATGAAAGCATGTCAAAAAATCACCAAAAAGCGACAAAAGAAGTGCTGAAAAAGCAACTGAAAAAAAGAGGCTCCAAAAAATGACGCAAGAAAAAAACACGCTAAAAAAAATAAAAAAAAATAAAAAGCCTAATTTTAGTAGTTGATCAGCCTATCACATGATCATCGAAATTTTTTAGATTGGTTACGCTAGGGTCTTAACCCCAGTAGGCCAAACGATCTGCAAATTTGACCAGAATTAGATTGTTTTGAAATTCTGTATTGCAAATCATCGACAAAAAATGCTTGTCTTTTTAGTATCTTACAATAAAACACCTTAACTGTCGCACCAATTTAGATTCATAGCTAAATGCCGTGGTCTACAAAATTTCGACCCGCATTATACAATTGCTACGTAATTTTTGGCCGGAATTAAGTTTCTAACTTTTTTATTACAAAAATATAAATTTTTAGGGAAATAGGCCTCCATTATGGTAAAATTAGTTCAGGAACATTTTTCACTTAATGGGCAGATGTGATTTCATTGGTAAAATTTCGAGCAATTTCAGCCTAAATTTTTTATCGTCGCTCTTAGCCAATCAAAATCGAGAATCTGCTGTGACGAACAACTAGGGTATTTCTTGCAATAATTATGTAATTTGAGCACTTCATGCCGAATTAAAGCAATAATTATGATTTATCAGCCAGGAAATAAAAAATTTGGTATCGGCTAGCCGGTCAGCTAAGCCGATCTAGTCGACTATCATCGACTACGGCTATAGCCGGTCAGCTAGCCGGCTATAGCCTAACCGAACCCATAATCATTGGGGTAATTTGGATGTAATTATTATATGATTTTGTTCTTGTTTAGGCTCGGCATTTACCGCATTGGAGGGCATGGATTCTAGCAATGGCATAACTTGAGTTATTAATTGAATTCTGGCCGTCGCTTTTGAACATCTTTGCGTAGATTATGTTGTTTTGACTTAAAGGACAGATGACTGTCAGGAGTTCATTTTATATTATTATACGTATCACAAAGGATTGAACGCAGCGCGGGTAATACAAACCTCTAAAAGGAAATGGCCAAACATAAATTTTGGGTATTCCGGATCAACCCGACATAAAATCAGAACACGTGCGAAATAAGAAAAAAAGAAAAGAAAGCGAATATAAGCGTTTAAATCGACCTTGGTGGACTAATAAAAAATAACGGGATAAAATTTTACATATAAAAAATTCCGAAACTCAACTCTAACGTCTAACCCTAAACTTCTATTTTTACGCACTTAGTTTATCGTTGTTTACAAAATTCGATTTCCTTTTTGGTTTGTGTTACCCGCGCATCTTGGTTGGCAGAACCTTAAAAAAAATTGCAATGATCATTGGATAATTTATTTTACCAGTAAATAAAGTTAGCATCATATTAATTTTAGAAGCTCCGATAACCTGCCAAGCATGACAGATTTGGGATGTAAATAAGCCAATTATGTATTTCTAATTCTGTCGTTAACAGTAATCGAACCCACTCTTAAGTATATTGCATTGATTTACTTATTCACGTCTTCACTTTAATGTGTACTTCTAAATAATATCAAAGTAAATTCGTATTTAGAAAGACAATTTATTATTATATGTATTGTTTACAAGTTGGACGGAACAACCGTTAAATATTGTTAGTTTAACGTAGTTTTAAAACACGATCTTAAAAATGTTTGTTTGATTTTAATCTGTTAAAAAATGGGTTAATACATTGTGACGTAATTATGATTCGACTGCGTAATTTAAATGTATTATGATTAAAAAATTCAAAAAAAAAAATCGTATAAGAAAATTTTTCAAACAATGTCTCATGTTCGTGGAAAATCCTCCTCAAAAGAAATCCGTTTAAACCTTACAAAAGTTGCTAAATCTGATAAATATGATCGAATTATTTACAATCAAAATCGAAAGAGGGTAAATTTGAGATTTCTTGGTCTAGACTTATTAACATCGCAATTGAAATTACCTGCGGGTTAACGAAAAAAAAAGTATTTGGTGGGTAGTTTGCCTATGTAAAAAACTATAAGTCATTTATTTTTAATATACCAAGTTATTTACATAATACCTTAATTTTCTAGCATTCTAACAATATTCTAATTAATGATGGTAAAAATTTTAATTTCGGATTTTGGAATACAGTCAGACCCCCACATAAATGCAACCCCCTAAGTGCACGTCCTATGAAAAACCTCCCTAAATGCGTCTTCTCTGGCCCAACTAATATTATGCCTATAGATTTTTCCCTCCCTAAATGCAATATTTTCTAAGTGCTCGTTTGGCTAAATTTTACATATAGTCCTGTCGCATTGCATTTAGAGAGGTCTAACTGTATCAAAAAAATGGACAGCACAACACCAACTTCGTGTATAAAAGGTTTGCCTGCATATAATGAACCAAGATATTTTCTTTATCCTGACGAAAAATTAAACGTGGTGGAAAGTCTGACATTTATAGTTTAGGTGCAAAACATTCGTTTTTAATATTAACCATAACTGTTGCAACAAAATTGTCATGGCACGATCAAAAAATTAGGCCGGAATTACTCATAGTTTTACTAATGAAATCGCAACCGTCTATTAGGTGAAAATTGTTCCTGGGCCAATTTTACCATAATGTGGGCTTATTTTTTAAAAATTTCTATTTTTGTAAATAAAAAATTAAGGGTTATTCCGGCCGGAAATTAGTAAACAATTATGTAATGCGGGCCAAAATTTTGAAGATGCTCGGCCGTAAATCGAGGATCTGCTTGTTGCGATTTTTCTCTAATTTTGAGCGAAGATATCTCGATAACCACATTTATTTGAATTCTATGAATCCATGGAATTCAAATGAAAATGTTTTATCAGATTCAAGCAGATAGTTGTCGAGATATCTTCACTCAAAGTTTCTAATTTTTTTTTATTTTAACCGAACTTGAAGGGTTATCAAGATTTTGTCGGTCATAAATATTAATCATTCAGTTTAACATTTATCAAATATTTTATCTAATACTGTATGTGATTATAATATGAGAAGAAACTTATGTTCATTTTTTTTTTAACCTGAATATAAATTTAGCTATAAATAAAATTTAAATATTACCGTATTCCTCCGAAAATAAGCAGCCGAAAGCAAGCACCTCTTATACAATAGAAATAAGTAACTAAATATCAAATCATTCACGAAAATAAGCAACATTATAGCAAAAAGGGTTCTTGTTTTCGGAGGAATACGATTTGTTCTTCAATATCAATGCATCCTCTAGTAAATTACGAAATAAATTATAAAGCATAATATAGAAATCATTCGATTTTTTGTTGCTCGAAAATTTGTTAACAGTATGAAATCTTTTTATTTCTTAATCAAATGTTCTTGCAAAATTCTGCAAACAAACTACAAAAACTTTATTATTAATTCTTTAATACTAATCGAAAACAGAAGCATCTTAAATAAATACATTGTTTTAAATTAATAGCTATAAACACAGTATGTCATGATAAAACATTTGACTTAATGGTTTAGTATTTAAATCAGTATATTAATAATAGTATATACAAAAGAACAATTTTTGGCTCTTTTCAGATCACTAAGAATAGACAAATTTCAACCTATTTGTTAAATTTTGTCTTCTTCAATAAAATTTTTTTTATATCTATTGATTTACCAGTGACCTCTTAAAAATAACCAACTTTTTTGTTTTACAGCTTATTAAATAATGTATAATAATCGTATATAATAAATATAATTAATACTGTATATACTGTACTTATATGTTCATTGATTTTTAAAATTATGAAAAAAATATCATAATATAGTTCTTTGAACTCAACTACATACTAAAGGTTATCAAGAAACAAAGTGGAATATACTTTGTTAAAATAAATAACCCTTGGGAATGTACTTTTGAAAATAAAGAACACGATTTGTTGTAGAAATAACTTTATACAGTATATGTTGTGCCCAAATGTCAATTTGTTCCAAATGTCAATTAACCAATATCATCAGTCTAAACAAATTAATTTAGGCAGGGTGTTTAGCTAAATTTTAGTAAATTGACATTTGAGCCGTCCCAATTGACAATTAGGACAAATTTAAATTTGGGCAAACATATATATTCTTAAAAGATGATGATTTCGTTTTACTTTATATAATTTTATATTATATATAAAGTTTATTCTTGAATAAAATTACTTAATAATTTAGAATCTTTAATTCGTACAAATTACTTTAGCTAATTAATGCACTAAAGAATTAACTACCATAAAACTTTCGGTTCATGTTAAAAGTAATATTTAAAAAAAAACAAATAACCTGTTTATTACATAAGGATCCCATTAAAAAATAATTTGCAAAAAAAAAATCCAATATTTTATATTAATTTACGAATCTGTGTAGCGCTAGGGTAAGGGTGAGTTTGGGATTGGGTAAAACTAGTTTATACTAAAATTTCGCAAGGAATTTTTTTTGCTAAAAGCCAAAAGGTGGTTTAATAATCAGATTTTTGAAATATCTATTGGTTTTTATATTTGCCCGTGTATATACATGTACAAATAGAAATACTCTTTTAGATATTACTGGTTTACAAAAAAAAAAGTAATTTATACAGACCTAATTAATTTTACTGTATAGTTTCGTGATAATCTGAGATGTAAACTGCAATCAAATATGATATAAAAGATGAACCCACCTAGTATCGCCACCAAAATCAGGTACGTATATAATCGCTGCTTAAAATTTTATCTAATCTTGAGCGTTGTATTGATTAACAATTTTTTCAAAAGAGAAATAATCCATAATTTTTCTTCTATTTATTCGAATCAATTATTTAAAGAATTTATTGATCATTGTAATATTGAATCTGGTTACGTCTAAATGTAATAAATATTTTAAAATGCATTTATCTTCAGATCCAATTACTTGAGATGTATTTACATTTAAGTTCGGTTTTTTAAATATAAAAATAACTTTAACTCATATTTAGTTCAAAATATTTAAATAGTTTACTCCTTAGATTAATATAAATTGCTCCTCATTTTTATGTATACGTGGTTCTAGGAATTTACTAAATCGATTGTTTTTTTTTCAACTCGTGCATTATTAGATTTTATATTTTAATATTTGATCTTTACAATAAAAAAAGTTTACGAATTTTAATATTTTATCCTCAAGGTTCTTTTATTATTTCTATTGAAATTTGGAAATTTTTAAACATAATACTGTAAACATAATATGAATGCCGCCAAGGGGAAAACCCCTAATCGTTTGTTTAGTGCTAGTACTGTAGTAAACAAATGATATAATTGCATGATTTCACGTGATGTAATGATCACTGGGTTCCTTGTTCTTCAAGTGTCCCGGAGAAGATTTCCGGAATTCATGGGTCTGTTACATTTCCTCGAATTAATGCGGTCCTGTGATTTGCGGATTTCCTTATGTCAAGAAAATGATCTACATCCGATGTAACACACAATTTTGATAATATTATATATATATATT
>CAJVPY010005214.1:0-11702 GCA_910591965.1 Dentiscutata erythropus
GTTGCTGCGCCATGTGATCGACGTATTGCCGCTGCTGCGCCAAGATCCGCGTTTTTGATGGCCGCCCTGGATGATTCTATTCTATACAGTAAAGTGTTATAAAAGATTCTCCACACCAGAGGAGATAGGACCTCCCCCTGATCTATTTTATCACCAGCTTTAATAAATTTTGTATTACCAAACTTTGTTATAATACTAAGCTTTCTGTTCTCGTATAGTTCTATAATTATTTCTATTAAATTTGCTAGTAATTTCACTCTTTCTAGTGCTTTTTTAAATGACACCATGCTAACTAAATCAAATGCTTTTTTTATATTTTGATAAATGATTCAAAGCTCTCTTTTTTTCTCTAATGCTTTCTCTATTATATTGTTCATTACATAAATAGAAGTAGATGTGCTTTTCCCAGACAATCCTGCAAAGTTTACACCCTTAAGTATATTGTTCGTACTTAGTACTTTATCTAATCTTATTTTGCAAAACCCATGTCAAGATTTTTTTACATGTTTCTAATAATATGATTGGTCTAGTGTGGCTTAAGTTATACTTCCAAAAACTATTTTTTGGTATTAAGTATATTTGACCTAACTTCCACTTATTTGAGATTTTACTCTGTTCAAGAATTGTATTTATTAATGTTATTATCCTTTTTACTACTTTTGATGTTAATTTCTTAAACAGAATGTAGCCAATATTTGAGAGCCCAGGAGCTGTGTCATTCCTAGTTTTACCTAGTACTTGTGCTCACTCTTCTGCTATAATAGGTTTCATTATATCTTTGTATATTATATAATCAATGCTCTTTCTTGGCTTATACACCTCTTTCTACTCCTTACTCATTTCTTTGAAGGTTTGGTTTCTTTTTCTAAATTGGTCTTGAAAATATACAACCACTTGCTTCTTCACTTCTTCTTCTTTGTTAGTTAATTCTTGATTCCAAGTTCTGGAATTTTCACCAACCAAAACCCTATCTATCGTGACTTTGTTGTATAGTCTGCTCAAAAGACTTTGTAACATTTTTTTCTTATTCCTCTCTATTATGCCAAATCTTGCCTTTACCTTTTCATGGGTTTCTTTTTCTTTTTTCCTTCATTTCTTCTCTCCTACCTTTTTCTTTAGAATTTTTCTCCAGTTCTTTAGTTCTACTATCTGAACCTGATTCCACTATTCTGGCATTTGTGTGATCTGTGTCTGGTATGTTTGGTTTATCTTTTCAATCCTTTTATTTAGTCTTTTTCTCTTCTCAAAATTAATTCTTACATCTGGCATATCTTGACTGCTTTTTTGTAAGTGATATAAGAATTTGATTACACTATATATTTCTAATTTAGGGACTAATATTCTTTCTTGAACTTCAGTTTTTTTGACCTTGATCCAAGAAATACATTCTAATGCTGCATTCATTATCGCACTACTTATAATATCTCATTCTATATTAATGTCTTTTGTTTCAGTGTGTGATGTTTGTACTTTTTCAAAACTTTTTCTTTTTTTCAGTGTAAGTTCAACACGTTTACTGTACAGATTCCAATCTTCTGCTAATGTTTTGTGATATAGAAAAACTCTTCTTGTTGGCTTCTTTCTATTTCTTCTACCAAGTTCTCCATATTTGAGTATTCTACTCATTTCTATTTCTACATTAATGTCTTTGATCTTAGCTTTATTAAGAAGTTCGCTCATTTTTTCTCCTACCCAAATATAATCTATTCTTGAAGCCACTTCACTGTTTTGCCAGGTGTATTCTTTTTGATACGGATTTAAGTATCTATATATATCTATCAAATCTCTATCTTTAAACTATTCTAGTAAGGTTTTGCCTAGTCTCTGATTTTTATGTTTTGTATTGTCTGTATCTAATCTGGTGTCACATATAGTATTAAAATTTTCTACTATGCATATATATGTGTCTATCTTATTGTTACATATTTTTTGTACTACTATATGCTGCACATCCTTATTAATTTTTTTGTCTGCTGGTGGTAAATATATTACCCAAATCTGTACCACCACTTTTTTAAAAAGAATTCTAATTTTAACACATATAGGTTGTATTTCTTGGCTTTGACTAGGTGTTTACACCACTGTTCATTTATTAGAGCTTCTACTTCTGACTCTTTTGTCTTGTCTAATTCCTTTTTGACCAAAAACTCTTGTAGCCATGCTGATCTAACTTTATCCATCTACTCTCTTTTTCATTTATATTTGTTTTTGCAATACCTATTATATCAATACTCTCCTCTTTATCTAATTCTGCTAACTCTTCTAATTTCTGACTATTTGACTTTAAACTATTTATATTGCGAAAGCCCACTTTCAATTTCGCAAATTTGAACTTATCTATAAGCTCCTCACAATGTTTTAATATTGGGGTTCTTTTGGAAAAGAAGTGAGGATTTCTGTCTCTTCCTTTTTCTTTGATTCACCTAGGGCGCCTTTAGGAGCGCATTGCAATCATTTGCTCCATTGTCTTAAATTGCTTTTGCAATTCTCTTATCATTTTTTCCAACTCACTTATCTCTTTATTTTTTGGAAGCTTTTCTTTTGAACTACTAGCTATGCTAAAATTTTGTATTGCAGGTTTTTTTTCTTTCTATCATCTAATGACAAGGTGTTTGAATCTAATACTTGTATTGATACTTGTGATGGAGTTTTGTTTTTTATATTAAGAAGAGGCTTTCTAATATTACTTCTGGTATATATACTACTTCTTTTTTTGTTTGCAATAACTCTGTATATGTGAATACTTTTCTTGAGGCTTAGATCTCTATTTTCTTGGTGTTTTCTTATATGGTATTCACTTTTATATGTGTGTGTGCTTCTTTTTGTATATTTTTTCTTTGCTTGATTTTTTTTATTGTCAGAGAACCTATTTTCACTATATCTAGAGTTTTCATCCCATTTCATTCTCATGTTATAATAGTATAGAGCTGTTAATTTTGCTTTTTGCAACTCTGACAATGATGCAAAATAAATAAATGCTGCTTCTCTTTGATTGCCATGTCTATTGTCTGGTATATAAACTATTTTTACTTTGAGGTTACCAAGTTGCCTAAGTAATATTGTACTACATGCTTTATGTGGTACTCCTCTTAATATAAGTTTGAATTATTTCTGATTCTCATTTTTTTTGTATTAAATTTACCACTTGTTACTCTTACTGTTTTTCCTGCTTCATAATAAATTGCTTATGCGTTTTGAAGACTACGTCTTTTTTCTTTATTTGTATATTTAATTCTAACATAAGCAGCTCTACGCTTTGTTGCAGTGCTCCATTCAATATTTACTAAAACTCTATATAGTTTTAAACATCTTTTTATATTTTCTAACCTTGAGAATGCAGGGAGATCCCAAATAGTTAATGATAATTCCTTGGATAGAGATTTTTTTTTGCTATCTTTACATTCTCTTCTTGGTAGAATCTTCTAATTTGCATTATTTTCAGATACCTATATAGAGTTATATATATCTTTACTATCATTTAAAATAACACTTTTTCAATTTTGCTCTCTTTTATATTTTCTTTTTTTTTGGTCATACCTATCCATTCTTTTATTTTTTGTGTTGTATAGTCTTCTTGTCCGAATTCTGTATATATTAAGATTGCTTTGGTTTCCGCATCTTCTGTATTATCTTTCTTTAATATTTCAACTTCACTATCATTCAAGTTTATTTCTGCTAATCTTAATAGTATTAATTCTTCTTTTTTTCTAGAAGCTTGATCTTCTACATCATTAGCAATTTTATGTTTTCTCTTTAAGGTTTCTTCCTGGATACTTGTTTCACTCTTCTTTATATCAAGCTCCATTTTTGTTAGAGTATATATCATCTCTAACCTTTTTTCTTCACTTAATTTGGCTCTTTCTTTTTTCATGCTTGTAATTTCTGTTACTTTGCCAATAAGTATCTGTTTCTCAATCGACAATTTTTCATTTTGATCAGCTTTATATAAGGCCCAGTTGTAAATTTCTATAGCACTATGAATTGTCGATATAAATTCTGGGTTTTGATACCCAAGATATCTCACTATGTCTCGATCTATATTCAAAGTATATATCAGCAAATTTATAAGACCGTAATATTTCGTAATAATTTACGAACCATAAAATAGCTATAATATTACATAAGAAATTGTGAAATATTGCGAAATATCTTATTACGAAATATTATATAAGTTATTTGCACAATATTTCGAATATTTTATGTAATATTACACATTAAGTAAAAAATTTCAAAATTATTCGCATACATGCTTCCCAACCCGGAATTTACAGCTGTTTTCATTATTCTTGGGACACCTATAAAAATTAGCCAAATAATTTTTCGGCCAATCTGGTTAAGTTATTTTTTTGGTATCCAATTTTTATTTGATACGTATAATATGTGTCATAAATTAAATTACTTCGTTAGTAATTTCATATTTTATTATTATAATTTCTATTATTAAATTTTGGTTGAATGCTTGCCCAATATGCTTGATGTGTTTAATTATATGCGAAAGTTTATGGGAAAGAATGTTCTTGTCAATCAATAAAACTTGAAAAGAAATATAAAAAAGGCTCCGGATATCAAATTAACTTTTATAATAATTATTATACAAATAGGTGCTAATATTAAAAAAAAGTTAGATACAATCAAGAATTCGTCGATTGAACCAAAAATTCAACTAAAATCAAGATCAAAAAATCAAAACTTAATTAATATTTGTTAAAAATGCGTTAAAAATTATGATCAACAATATCAAAGCGAAACAGTAGATATAACAATTAAAGATTCTCTAAAATTTTTATCATCTATGACTAATACTTTTGAGTTATCTGACTTGTCAGAAGTGACTGCAACTAATCTAGAAATTAATAGCAAAAAAGATCTAAATTGGATATTATTAATATAAAAGAACCTAAATCGGAAGCTATTAATGCGAAAAAGCTTTTTATAAAATAAAAATATGTATAAATATATGAAATATTACCTTTTTGTGCGTATATCCAAGTCGGTGTATAGCCCTCCGAATTGTTGTAAGACTAATGTTACGTCCCAACCAAAGTTTCATCTCGGATTGTAATTTTCTTTCATTTCATTTTTAAAGAATGTGGTTTTCCTAAAAGTGATGAAAGTTTTTCAATACAACCATATCTTTGAAAATGTACAAAAACCCAACTTATAAAAGAGCTGCTAACACCTAAATATCTTGAGTTGATAGATATCATGGTGGTAGCTAGTCTATGATATACTTGTCTTTTCTCTTTCACATCTATTCGCTTTGCCTTGACTATTAAATTAGTGTATTGTAAGCACTTCCTTATGTGCCCCTGCCACGCACATAAAAGTCGTAAATAAGTTAACAAAGTTATGGATGGTTACAACTTTTATGTGCGTGGCAGGGGCACATAAGGAATATCTGCGATACACAAATTTAATAGTTAAGGCAAAGCGAACTGATGCGAAAATGAAAGACAAGTATATTGTGGACTAGTTACCACCATGATAATAGGTCTTCTAAAATTTTTTAAATAATTTGAATTCAACAACTACCTGATTTTAAATTACATACATATATATATCTGATATTACATCAATTTTTTGTTGAATTTATTTTGCTGAAAAAATAACACAACAGTTTCAAAATATTCAAAATATTTTGAAATATTTTGAAATATTTCGAATTAACCGGTGGTGATAATCACTACCTGTTGTGTAACAATAAAACATTTATTTATTTATTTTCATTGTCTATTCGCTTTTTTTTGTATTTCAGTATTTCTATATATTATAACTTATTTCTATATATTATAGCTGCATTCAGGCTTGACATTAGTTTTTTTTTCTTTTTTGTTTTTAGTTTTGTGTTTAGTGTTCGTGCTGTACTAACTCTTCATTAGTGTAATAAGTGTCGTTTGGAGTAGATTTCTTGCTTTCATATTACTAGAATCCTTTCGTCGTTGGTGCCAAGTTTTGATTGTGTGTTTGTTCTCGCGTTAAGTACTCTTTCTTTTTTTCGTGTTTTCAGTGTTGCGTTCGTGCAGTATTAACTAACTTTTCCTTTTAGGTAATGAGAGTCATTTTGAGTAGGTGGTCGTCTTGTTTCACTCTGGGATACCTTCGTCGTTGGTGCTGAGTTTTGATCATTCGTATTTGTTACTTTGCTCTTGTCTTGGTGTTGTGGTAAATTCACCATGCTGTTAGTATAGTTTTAGATTTCTTTTTTTCGTATTTTCAGTGTTGCGTTTGTGCAGTACTAACTGACTCTTCCTTTTAGGCAATAAGAGTTGTTTTGAGTAGGTGGTCATCTTGTCTTGCTCTGGAATACCTTTGTTGTTAGTGCCGAGTTTTGTATTTGGTACTTTGTTCTTGTCTTGGTGTCATGGTAGATTCACCATGCTGTTAGTATAGTTTAGGTTTTTTTTTCGTATTTCCAGTGTTGTGTTCGTGCAGTACTAACTAACTCTTCCTTTTAGGTAATGAGAGTCACTTGTCTCGCTCTGGGATACTTTTGTCGTTGGTGCCGAGTTTTGATTGTTTGTATTTGGTACTTTGTTCTTGTCTTGGTGTCGTGGTAGATTCACCATGCTGTTAGTATAGTTTTAGGTTTCTTTTTTCGTGTTTTCAGTGTTGTATTTGTGTGGTACTAACTCTTTCTTTCAGGTAATAAGAGTCGTTTTGAGTAGGTGGTTGTCTTGTCTCGCTCTGGGATACCTTTGTCGTTGGTGCTGAGTTTTGATTGTTCGTATTTGGTACTTTGTTTTTGTCTTGGTGTCGTGGTAGTATGATTCACCATGCCGTTAGTATAGTATTATGTTTCTTTTTTTCATTTCAGGTAATGAGTCATTTTAATAGATGGTTGTCTTGTCTCACTTTTATCATTACTGTGATACTTTCATCGTTGGTGCCGAGTTTTGATTGTTTGTATTTGGTACTTTGTTCTTGTCTTGGTGTTGTGGTAGATTCACCATGCTGTTAGTATAGTTTTAGGTTTCTTTTTTTCGTGTTTTCAGTGTTGTATTCGTGTAGTACTAACTCTTTCTTTCAGGTAATAAGAGTCGTTTTGAGTAGGTGGTTGTCTTGTCTCGCTCTGGGATACTTTTGTCATTGGTGCTGAGTTTTGATTGTTTGTATTTGGTACTTTGTTTTTGTCTTGGTGTTATGGTAGTATGATTCACCATGCCGTTAGTATAGTATTATGTTTCTTTTTTTCATTTCAGATAATAAGTCATTTTGATAGATGGTTGTCTTGTCTCACTTTTATCATTATTGTGATACTTTCGTCGTTGGTGCCGAGTTTTGATTGTTCGTATTTGGTACTTTGTTCTTGTCTTGGTGTTGTGGTAATATGATTTACCATGCCATTAGAGGTGGTAGCCATAGTGAAGCAACACAAAGTGTGTTGTGTTTAATAAAGTGGTGTATGGAAGTGTATAGTTGCACGTAGCTAATGGAATTGTTTTATAAAAATAAATAATTTCTATAATTATGTAATAATTTGTTAATATAAAATTTTATTGAAGTATCGTATATAGTAAAATAAATTAAAAATTTTATTGATCGAATTTGATTATGTGATACTAGTGATTATCACAATTTAGTGTTTTGAAAATATAAATAATTTCGAAAACTTTCGAATGTTTTTGAAAACTTTCAAAATATTGAGAAATAAATTACATTTGAAGTATTATGCAATTTAATTCGAATTGTTTCGAATTAATTCGAAATATTGTGCAATATATAACGTAATATTATGCTATAAGTTTCGTAATATTGTATAATATATTTCGTAATATTATGTTATATATTGTGCAATATTTCGCAATTTATTGCGCAATATTATGCCCAGACCATAATTATTGCACAATATTTCAGGCGTAATAACTTGCGTAAGTTTACGTTAATATATTTTGCTGATGTATATACTTTGCTCTATATATATTTTCTGGTTTTTGCTTTCTGGTGCCAAAGCGAAATCTTTAATTAGCGTTATATCTATGTATTCAATATTTAATATATTATATTTGTGTTGAAATTATGTTGAGTAATTTTTTTTTTGAAAATTCTAGAATACACGTTAAGATTTAATAGGTATGAACACGTGATGTCTTATTTATTTTTGTTTTATTTTGTATTTGTTTGTATGCATGTTGTTTGTTTGTTTATTTGTTTATGCATAACACAGTGATCTGCAATTCAGAGTCTAGATATGTCTCCAAAAAAAACAGAAAAATTTTTTTACAAAGTAATTTTTTTTAAAATTTAATCTTTGGACAAAGATATTTCTAACACTTGTACTAATAATTTTGTTGTTGTTTAACAAAATATATATAATTTTAGGAGCTCTTTTTTTTTTCTTAGACTACTTTATATTGTTTCTAAGTCTAAAAGTGTTTTATATTCTATTTTTCTTTCTGTCTAAATTTGGTATAGAAGATCAGTGGAAAGAGTTTTGCCAAGAATTATATTTTATAATTTTAAAATATATAAAAGCCTATTTGTTTTAGCTAATAAAAGAGAAAAGTGTCCAAAAGCTTCCCAATCAATAAACAAAGTAATGTAGTAATAACTATATGCCTTTTATTTAGCACTTCTTCTAAAAAATGCTATTATATTTACTCCACAGTTGTGACTAGAGCTAAACTATGCAATTATGTGCATTGCTCTCAACTAGTCATAACACTATATAAACTCAATACTAAGGTTCTTTTTGCATTATAAGCCAAATATATTTAACTTTTTTATTTATTTTATTAAATATTGATTGACTTGTCATAATCTATTTAAAGATCTAAATTTATATTCAAAATATATTCAATTTTTTTTTTTTTTTACATATTTTAATATAGTTCTTCATAATGACTAAATGATATTTAAATTTCATTTAGAAACTAGCTTTGCTTTATTTTAGTTTTCAACTAGATATTATCTTAAGAATTGATTCTAAATTTTTGATTACAATTTTAAGATAAAATATAATTTTGATTTTAATTATACTAGGAAACAGAAACTATTAATATTCAATGTTTTAATATTTAAGCTACCACCAACAACAATAATAAAGATAATTTAATATTTATTATTTCAATATTCACTTAATAAAATTAAATTTTTATTATATAAAATTTTAGTAAAACTAGCTAACTAACTATTCCATCAACAATCTACAAAGTTAGAACCTAAATTAGTCAACTTTGTTTGCAAAATAGTTGTTGGCAAAATTATAAATCATTGTATAAGTTATTTTAACCCATGATGATCATTAAGAACCTTAATAATTGAAGTCAAATCTTAAAATCTATTGTACCTAAATTTAAGTAAAAAAATTACTTTAATTTTCAAATAAAGTATTCAAATCACCAGTAAAAACTCAAGACAAAGTTATACTTATCATAAGGGTAATGTTATTTTTTTTTATCAGAAGCTTACCCCCCTCTAGTTTTTAATATATAAATTATCAGGTCTTATATATAAAATTTTAATTTTTTTAACCCCCCCTCTAGAAAATCACTTGATAATTGTTAGCTTCCTAATCTTCAACATCGTTATAGCAAGATTCAGAAGACCTTGAAGCTTAGACCAAGTCTCTCCACATCTCCTTTCTACCTTCCACTTCAAGGTTTCAAGAGTCTTAAGGACAATTGTTAGGTTATTCTGATATGTTGATTAAGTAGTTGGTTTTAGCCATAGGTCTGTTAGTCTCGCCTTTCACAACATACTATATATATAAAAAATATATAGCAATTATTGTAACATGGCTATAATGAATATAATATTCCCAATTCAATAACTTACTTTTGCTTTAATAATCTAAATACAAATAAGCAATAAATTTGGTAAATCAAATATTACTTACTATCAGAAACTTTAACATAAATGCATTGACTAGGTTAAATTACTCCAGTAGGATTATATTCACCAAGTATTTCATCAGTTCTCTTAACTTTTATGATTACAATAAGACAAGTTTGCTTATTGCATAAATTCTAAAATAAATTAGCAAAAAACTATTTTTGCTTCCACAAAGCCAAAATATATATATTTAAATATATTACTATTAGAAACTTTAATATAAATATATTAACTGGGTTAAATTACTCTAGTAGGATTATATCCACCAAGTATTTCATCAGTTTTTTTAACTTTCATAATCACAATAAGACAAGTTTGCTTATTATATAAATTCTAAAATGAATTAGCAATAAAACTATTTTTGCTTTCATGAAGCCAAAATATATACATATAAATATACTACTATTGGAAACTTCAACATAAATGCATTGACTGGGTTAAATTACTCCAGTAAGATTATATCCATCAAGTATTTCATCAGCTTTCTTAACTTTCATGATTACAATAAGATAAGTTTGCTTATTGCATAAATTCCAAAATGAATTAGCAGTAAAACCATCTTTGCTTTTATAAAGCCAAAATATATATATATAAATATACTACTATTAGAAACTTCAACATGAATGTGTTGACTGGGTTAAATTACTCCAGTATGATTATATTTACCAAATATTTTATCAGTTCTTTTAACTTTTATGATTACAATAAGATGAGTTTGCTTATTGTATAAATTCCAAAATGAATTAGCAGTAAAACCATCTTTGCTTTCACAAAGCCAAAATATATACATATAAATATACTACTATTGGGAACTTCAATATAAATACATTGACTGGGTTAAATTACTCTAGTAGGATTATATTCATCAAGTATTTCATTAGTTTTCTTAACTTTTATAATTACAATAAAACGAGTTTGCTTATTGTATAAATTCTAAAATAAATTAGCAGTAAAACTATCTTTGCTTCCACAAGGCCAAAAATATATATATATATATACATACTACTATTGGGAACTTCAACATAAATGTGTTGACTAGGTTAAATTACTCCAGTAAGATTATATCCACCAAGTATTTTATCAGTTTCCTTAACTTTCATGATTACAATAAGACGAGTTTGCTTATTGTATAAATTCCAAAATAAATTAGCAGTAAAACCATCTCTGCTTCTATGAAGCCAAAATATATATATATAAATATACTAAACTATAATCCAATTTGAGAAAATAAATATCATTACCTGCATTTACTATATGGGACCTTTGCTAGAAAAATCACCCTTTGAGATTTTCTGACTAGCAAATTCACCAGAATATCCTATCAGATATAAAATAGCACTCATAAAGAAGGGAATGTTTATTTGATGAATTGAAAAAAGCTTGGTTTTGTTGGATCTTTGTGAATATGAATGATTATTTTGATCAAAAATTTCAGATACTTCTTTATATTCTTTGAAATCAATTTTTGCCTCACTCGGTTCTTATTTATATATAAATTAGCCTTTATTTTATTAATTCTATAGTTTATTTAATAAACTATAGAATCAATAAAATAAAAGCTGATTTACATATAAATAAGAACCAATATTCTGGTTTAAGTTTGTTTGAATTTATCTAGTTAGAAAATCTTGAAGAGTAACTTTTCTAGCAAAGGTTCCATATTAGCAGATTTAGAAATTTTTACAATTAATAATATATTATTAACTTTTTGAAAAATATAAGTATTATTACCTAGTTTAGGGAGTTTTGAAGTATTCAAAAATCAACTTGTATAAATATCTTATTTCTTAATTAGTAGAGATTTGCAGACAAATTTGCCTGCATAATTACTATAAATATGTCTCTGATTTACTTTTTTAATTATTTAAAAT
>CAJVPY010005215.1:0-11702 GCA_910591965.1 Dentiscutata erythropus
TCGGGACTCCTTCCAAGAATTCTTTATAGGCCAAATAAGTACTTTACATAGTCTTATCATCACAGGGTTTCGCATTCGAAAGCTCCTGTAGGTTACAGAGATAATTAATTAAATTAATTACTACTAGCTGTAATCAAACCGTTGACCTCGTCTGTGGAGGGTTAGGCGCCTAGACCACTAGGCTATAGGACCCTAACCCTCTCTCATTAGAATTTTTGAAAGTACTTACAACCAAAGTCCTTCTACTATATTTTCGCTATTTTGGAATTTTTTTTAGAAATTTTGGACAAAAAGTGGGAAAACCAGCATACCCCTTCAAAAGATCAGCAGTTTTATTGCTTTCAAATTAGGATGTGTCTACTAAAATAGAACCTGCTACGAGCTGACTCAGGTACTGCTTCTTAATTAGACAATGATAGTCTATAAAGAATCGGAGAATCATGTGTAGAAATTTCTAGATGTTAGATGTTTTTTTTTCTTTTCTCTTTTCTTATTACACATAGTGTTAGAGTAAAATTCTTTTTTCTATACAACCTATATAATTTATATAGCCTAGCACAGGCAAAAATAGTGTCGTCATGGCCATCTTTTTTGCAGCCTTTTTCTCCTTTTCTTTATTTTTTTTTTTGATGTATTGTTTTTTTTTCATTTAATTTAGATTTTATCCTTTTTAGTTTTCCCTTTAATTTCATAAATCTCTCGTTGTTCTTGTAGTAGAGTTTTTTTAACTAGAAGGCTAGGAGAAGAAGGTTGGAAAAGAAGGTAGTTATGACGGGCTAATGAACCAGGGCAGTGATTCGAGGTGGGCCTTTCTATGGTAGATTAACCCAAACTAGGAAGCTTGAACTTATCATTGGCAGGTTGCACATAGGTACTAAGTTAGTATTTAGTTACACAAAATAACCAAGTGAGCCACATTCCAGTTTTTGCTATAAGGCATAGTGTAACTCACTAATTCTCAAATTAGTAAAATAACATTAATAAAGCAGAGTATGCGACATAACCGTCAATTTTTTAAAAAAAAAAAATTTATTAGTATTGACTTGATTTTTTTTTTTAATTGAATAAGTTTTTAGCCATTTTCTTATTAGCAGATTCTATTTCTTTATAATTGTATTCTATTTTTTTATTATTATACTCTAATTTACTGCAAAAGAGATTGTGCTTAAATTTTCAAAAAAAAGCTTCAAGCAGCGTTGGCACTAGACATATGTCCAACTATTTTTATGCTATTAAACTGGACTAGATATTGAACTTGGACATATATCCAGTTCAATATATCCAATAATGATTATATGTTGAGTTATATATTATTGTCCAATACTTTTTGGTCCAATGAATTGGACTAAACTGAACAAGTGTGATCCAATGTCCATGTCTAATTGTCTAGTCTAATACTGGCTCCAAGTCTTTTGAGATTTTTATTTATAAATTAATAATATATATGAAAAAATTAAAAATTTAATTATTCAAAAAAATAAATAAAAAATAAATAAAAAAAAATTAAATTTTAAAATAACAAAACTAGATGGTTTTATATTATGTGATTTATAATATAAAAACAGATTTTTTAAGTTTTTAAAAATACAATTATTTCTCAAGTTAAGGGTAGCTACCTCTTGCAGCATATAAAAATTAGATAGCTACTCACATATGTAGGGAAAATGGCATGGCAAAAAAAAATTTGGCATGCCAAATGGGTATACCATCACTAAAAGGCTTGCTATTATATTATATAATTAATATACTTAATTTAGATTGGTTAGTTATCATCGAAATCTTTTAGAACATTTAGAATATTTCAGAATCTTGATCTCAACTATAGATGCTGGTAAAATTAGATCAGAGTAGTGAAATGATTTCACTATTTCACCATTTATTACTCGGTAATGGTGTAACTGGTATTAGAGGTTGGAACCGGTTTTAAATATTTGAGTTTATCACATCAAAATTCAAGTTTATCACTCCAAAATTCGAGTTTATCACATGAGTAATTAATAATTGATGTGATAAACTTGAATTTTGAAGTAATAAACTCGAATTTTGAAGTGATAAACTCGAATATTTAAAACTGGTTCCAACCTCTAACTGGTATAACTGGTGAATTGGTGTAGCTGGTAAATTGGTGTAATTGGTAAGATGGTGAATTGATGAATTAGTAAAATAGTGAATTGGTGAATTGGTAAGATGGTGGAATGGTGAAATTGTGAAATCGTAAAAGTGGCAGAATTTGAAATTATTTCAGCCTTCATTTTTGTTGAAGTTTTTTTATTTTATGTTTTTACAAATATATTTAGAGGTCAGAACTGTTAACTGTTTATCTGTATATTTGTATAGTATAATACATATCTGGATACCATATGTCTTATAAATAATAACCTTTATCCAAAATACTGTATTTAAAAAAGATCCACAGGTATCTGAGAATATCTAAACATAACTAATTAAAAAGTGAGAGCTTTTTTTGCCATAAGAATTTTATGAACTCTGCATATTTACCACAATGGTAATATGTAGGTTTATCTACATAAACATATCTAGTTGAAATAAATAAAATCAAGAGTGCTAATTTACCAATTTATCATTTTACCAATTTACCAATTTACTATTTCACCATTTCACCAATTACACCAATTCACCAATTACACCAATTCACCAATTCACCAATTACACCAATTCACCATTTCACCATTTTACCAAAATTTTATTTTGGTGTAATTCTGGTGAAACTATTTCTCCATTTCACCTGGTGAAATTAACCCATTTCACCAGCATCTATAATCTCAACCTTTTTCATAACCTACGTATTCTTAGAATATTTCGAAATAACATATAAACGGCATGCCTTATTGAGTATTTGGCATGCCTATGGCATGCCACTATTGGCATGCCTGTGACATCTGTGCCACTTTCCCTACACATATGGCTATGCCGTATGTTATTTCATGTTCTAATGTCTGCATCTTTAATTTGAGTATACATTTAATTGGGATTCTTATTTTTTACATAATTTTTTGTATACATTTCACTGGTTTACAGATCGTTTTATAATACAAATCATCTAGGCAATGAAGCGATAGCACTCAATAGTTATATGAATAGAACTCAAAAAACTAGTATCCATTGTCTCCATTCAGAGTTTCATTTTCTCCTTTGGGCTCAATTGAGCTCTATTGCAACCCTAGTCGCATCAAATATGCGCCACTTAGTAATTAAAATTTCGAGATTACAATGGAAACAACCAATCAAATAGTATCTTGCCGATTATTAGTCCTTGAAAATTCTTATTACATTGTATCTTCTTGAAAAATAAGTGAAATTTCTTAAAAAAAAAAAAAAAAAAAAAAAAAAAAAAGCATAATTTTGTAGGCCTTAGTCAGAACAATTAAGCTGCGCTTTCATTTTTGCGAAATTTCAAATATTTACTGTTATAGTTTAGATGATTTTACCATATTTAACTCGTTTATAATTCTAGCTAATTGAAGAATATAAATAGTTCCCGGCTATTTTAGGCTATGAAATTCTAGTCGATAAACGAAAACACAATTCCTGGGCTTTATAATGGGTGAAATACTTAATTTGGATTCTACAGTAGTTAATCAAGTAAAATTAATCTTAAATACATACGGTGTCTTTGCCTTGAAAATGACCTTACGGTATCATGTACCGTAAGGTCATTTTCAAGGCAAAGACCCCATATGGGAAGTTAATTGGAAAGAATTCAAACTATAAAATTCTAGTGATCAATTATGTAGTATCACACCCAAATCAAAAAAAACTATACGACTTGAAAATTCAAAAATAGGTTATTTAATAATAAATAAAAATTTCTTAATATGTATAAAACACAAAAAAAAGTTATCAATATATATAAAAAATAATACATTCTACTCTTATAACTCTTATATTAACTATATATATATGCATTAGCATTATATTCAATTTTAATCAGATTATTTTTCCTGTGAAATTTTTTATTGAAACTATTGAAATATTGGAAAAATCTGGAAGTGCAGTGGAGCACCAAATTCTAGTTAACGGAATTAGTTGGTACTATTCTCTTCGCAAATTATCAAGTCTAGCTTGCAAAGCTGCATCATCATTTGATTCCATATTTATAATTTGCGGAACCTTTTCTTTGGTGGTCTCTCTCTCAATTGAACTAGGTGTATCAACAAGCTAAAATTTGGAATGACATCAAATGACTGTTATAAATAAGGCTATTAAATAAAACTGAGTCATGAAAATGTGGATATAACCATACCGACTGATCCAGAGAGATCCCAATCTCATCCAAGACTTGATTCACGATTACGTCACTTTCTTCCTCATCTTCCTCCTCTGCCATAGTGTCATCAATGACATCGTTCATCATTTCCTCTTTCATGTCCATTATTTCAGATTCTTTTTCGAATTCCATCATGATTTTTTGCATTGCTGGCAAATTCATTTGTCGATTCATTGATTTCATAGCCTAAAAATCAATTGAATAATTAATCTAAGTAAATTTATAATATAAATTATTAATTGCATTACTTTTGTTGCTCCTTTCATAGCTTCAGACATTTGTTGATTTGATCGAAGAGTCTAAAAAAAAAAATAATAATTTTTTTTAGGTATAATTCATATTAAAACTTGAAAAACAATTAGATAAAGGTTTGAAAAAAGTAATAGAATCTTTACCTGAATTCGTAATGAAACAGCTTGAAGTTGTGTTTTCATTGCTTGGAATTTTTGAGAGTAACGACGAGTTCTGACAAGATCTTTAGCCATAATTTTGCATGCACTCTATCAGACCCAAATTAACATAGAACCAAAAGAATAAGCCTTATTATAATAAGCAAATTTCTGTAAGGTATTCATATACTGACGAATATAAATTAAGTGTTGAAGCATCGATTGTTGTAATACTAAGTGCTTATGCATATACTAAAAGTATGTAGAAGCCACATACCATTTGATTTGCTTTAGCGGACTTTTTTATATCGGCTATTAATTTCTTTTCAGCAATATCCAATTTTGCCTTTTCACGATCCATTTCACGTTGTGCTTTTTGAAGTGCACGTTGATGTTGCCGTAGTAACTCGGCTGGCGTCTTTTTGCGACCAAATAACAACTCCTACAAAAAGTGGAAATTAAAATATTAATGCCTTGCATAATAATACTTCTCTCTCTTTACTAGACGATTACCATCGTAATATTGAATTTCAAACGTTTGGTATTGTTCAACACGGATTCACGGAACTATTTATACCCAAAAAATCCTTTATCAAGACACAATAATGCATCAATGCGTAATTTTTTTTATTATGGAAATTGTGGAAATGCCATGCGTTGAGCGGATATGGAGGAGTCTCGTGATACTATTACACTGAGATTAAAAAATTATAAAAAGGGCGGCATAGATTATCATATCTGACTTTTGTTTGTGAATGAATCAAATATGCCTTCTTGCAAAGAAATTCGTAAGGAACTCATCGATTGCTTGCTCAAATCTGACTGCGTAGTAGTGAAACGCCACACTGTTAAAGGTGGGGTGATAATTGAAGGGTCAAAATTTACCTATTTGTTTTTACTCTCTTTATAATAACTACTTGTGGATAGAGGTTAAAAGAGAATTCGCTTTTTTCGTTTTGTGTTGAAAAATACTATACAAAATTCGATAAAAATATTTTTTTTATGACAAATTAGAATGTTTACAATTCGAAAATGCTATAGATGTACCCAAAGAATGCCAAAGCATTCGAAGAAGTTTCTTTGAATGTAAGAGAGGATTGGTAAATTTTATTTTCAAATTAGTATAGCATTATTATTATCATCACTATTGGTCTTGGTATTAACGTTTTTTTTGGCAATTTTGTAGCTGGACATGCGAAATCGATTTAGAGGCAACAAGTTATAGTCTATTAATACCGAAATTAGTAGAGAAGCTTCATTTATTTCAATATATTATACATCGTTTCAGAATTGTTATATTGAGGTTTTATCATGTGAGATTGTATATGTGTGGTTTTGTGTGTGGTACTGAGGTACAGTAGAATCTACACCAACACATGTATTTTTAAATCTTTTATTAAGCCAATAAAATGGCCACGTATAAAGTAAATCGATCCATATAAAGTATAAAAATCTTTCTACCTTTCTACCCTCTAAAGGTTTATAGGAAAAAAAAAAAACCATTAGCACTCGCTTTCATTTCAATTTGGCTATCTTTATTTAAATTATCGTAAATAAATACAGTTGAAATCTTTGCAAGAATAACTCAGTCGTGTTATGGCAGAAGCTTTCATTGGCTTGAGTGTGCAGGTTGAACTTAGTAATGGCTCCTCGTTGGAAGGAACCGTATCTCATATCGATTCTCACACACAACTGTTAACTCTTAAAAACGGTTTGTATCATATTAAGTCGCTTTTTCCAGAATGTTGTCATAATTTCTTATACATTCTCTATAAACACTTTGAATTTAAATTAAACAACAGTAAAACTTTTCAACAACGGTCGTACCCAACAACTCGCTATATATGGAGTAGCTGGCACAGATATTAAAGATCTTCAAATACTTGCTTCGAACCCATTAAATCAGTCGAATATCTCCTCTCAACAGCGACAAATACAAACTCCTTATAATAATGCAATAAATCTAGAAACTGCTAAACTACCTTCACAAAACTCCATCTCTACTCCAAATAATGCTACGAAATATGAAACGATTCAAAACCAACTGCACTCCTCTAACCTGTTATCGAGGTCGCCTTTTACAGATCCAGCAATTATTTCGGTTGGTTCATTTTTATTCTACTGGTTCAAAAAAAAATGATATTTACTTAAGTTACTTAAGCAGTGTTGGCAATTGGACCATTGGACCAATTGGACATAATAAAATTTTTATTGGACTTTATTGGGCATATGCCCAATTCCAATTAGGCATATGTCCAATTCCAATTAAAAATATTTGGACATAGTGATGTGACAACACTGTACTTAAGGAATTCTACATGATAGCAAAAAAAGTCAATTATTTATTAAGATCAATTTTATTATTATTATTATTATTATTATTATTATTGTCATTAGTATATACCTCAACACTCTTCGATTTCTCCAGTAAATTCATTTGGATTATTAAGGTAGTTTTAAATATTTCTTTGAGTTCGCAATTAAATAAATATATATGTATATATGTATGTATGCTGTTTCCTATATTTACTAATTACAATGAATTACGATGTAAATGTTACTTCAGAACTTCTCCACCGTACGTCGTATGTATTCTATACTTTTTTTAATAATGAATAATTTGCATTACATTATCCAAGAAATTTAGAAAAAAACATATTTTATATGAGTTTTATTTTAACTAGATCTGGTACTTAATAACTTAATTTGTTTATTTTTATTGACTGGGGTTCCGACGTTAATTGCCCTTTTTTGGTGTATGTTCATAGCCAATTCATTCTCAACAAACTTTATCTGGCTCACGAACACCCTCAAAAACAACTCAAACGGGCTCAACAATAGATAGTGATTCTAAAGGTGATGAAGAAGAGGAACTTATGAAAACTTCTAACGGTAATCATCACAATGGTGGTGAATCGAGCGGTGCCGAGTCTGGAAGTTTGACATACGATCAAAAAAAGGCAACAAGAAGGAGAAAGGTAATAATTTAAAATTTGATATGAATATTTAATTAACTGTTTGGTATGAAATCCCAACGAATTGCATTATTAAGGTTGTAACCCCGAAAGACTGGTGGGCATTAACTATAATTTTTCGGGATTTTGTACCAAACCTTAAAATTATCAACCATTTATTTACTTTATCGTCTTTCTATTTAAGAATCATAATACAAACGGACATTATCAAAGTTCACGAATGCCTCAATCTCCTGGTAAAACTAATATTGATTTATACATTATTGCTTATTTATTTGTTTATTAACATTTATTTTACCAAATTCTTTACAGCAAGACGGTCCAGACGCGGCCGTAGACAAACTCATGAGTGGGCTGGAGGTGATGTTAACGATTTTAAATCGAAAGACTTTGATTTTCAAGGCAACTTAGACTTATTCGATAAAGAAAAAGTGTTTGCAGAAATTAGAGTAAGCTTTAATAATGTCTTAAAAAAATATCAATTCAATTTTGGTGATATTTTAATATATTAAATTTTTTTGTTCTATTCTAGGAACTGGACTCTACAGCGCCAGAAAATCTTCTTGTCAATATCAATCGTAATCCAAATTTTCGTACAAATGGTCGTAATGGTGGCTCTCAATTAAATCAGGCTACGTTACCCAAGCTAGCATCTCATGAGAACGTTTTAGAAACTTCTTCACGAAAATCAAAATTTTATCACACTGATGAAGAAGACGAAGCTGCTAATGATGGTGAAGTTGACTCCGATGGTTCTTGGAAAAAGAAGAAAAAAGCTAATGGCGTTGGCGATCATAGGAAAGTTAAAATAAGGACATTAACTGGTGTTTCATGTCCTACTGTTCAACCTGTCCAAATGGTTGAAGTTGAAAGGATTGCTGGTGAGTATAATATCTTTAATATCTACGATACAATATCATTATATAAATACTTCAATTGATATTAATTATATGTTCTTTTTATTTAAAATATCAAGCGACGGAAACTGGTCCGAATGAAGATCAAATGATTGAAAATGCCGGTAGGGGAGCTTCTATGATGTGCCTACAGGCACTCGGTAAGTAATCCGCATCTTTTTGAATGTTAATTTACTTCATTTGCGAGATTAACTTATTAAACATTATAATTATTTTGACAAAAAGGTGGTTCACGGCGCATACAACCACATAACCATAATGCTGCTCCATTAGTTGTGATACTTGCCGGTAATAATAAAACTGGTGCATATGGTCTTGCTACAGCCCGGCATTTGGCAAATCATGGGTGCCATGTGATTGCATGTATTGTCGGAAAAGATAAAGAATTACTCAAAGTAAAATAATTTTAAGCATTGTTGATTTTGTCAATTCAAAAAAAAAAAAAAAATTTTTCCTAACCAATGTATTTTACAATGTATTTATAGAGTGTTGCCTATCAACAAAAGATTCTACATCCAACTGGTGGAAGATCTGTTAAAACTGTGTCAGGTGAGTAAAAACAATATCTAAACATTTAGTTAACAAAATCACTAATCATCAGTGAAATTATCTAGAACTGCCACAACAATTCACCAACCCTGTTGATCTTATTGTTGACGCCCTACTAGGCTATCAATTCACTTTAAGAGATATAGTTGATGAATATGAAAAACACTTGATATGCGAATTGATTGATTGGGCTAACGTTAATAAAGCGCCTGTTCTAAGTTTAGATATGCCAAGTGGTGTGAATGGAAATACAGGTAACTAGAAAAAACTTTGTATACTGCATATTAAATTAATATATAAATAACTTTAGATTTAACGACATATTATTAAGGCAATCCTAGCAATCCCGTTCATTATATTCATCCCAAATGGACGTTGTGTCTTGGTGCGCCTAAAAGTGGGTGTAAATCCCGTGCTGTTACCGGTGAACTATTTTTAGCTGATATCGGTATTCCACGAGTTTGTTGGAAAAAAATCGGAGTTAAAGGGTGGGGTATGCCTTGGGGTAGCGAGTATTTAATTGGATTGGAATACGCCACTTGAAAAATCAGGTGATTGCTCGAACTTTATTAAATTTTATTTTTTATTTTCGTTGTATGATTGGCATCTTTACAGTCTTGTAAAGCATTCATCTACTTTCTTTAACATCTTTACATAATTATGTCATCATTTTTGTATGCTCTTTGTCTTCCCTAATAAGCCTTATGAGCTCAAAATTTTTGTAGCTATATCTTTAAAATTCTTATCTGTTACATTACCCTCACTTCTCTTATCCCACTTGTACATTTTCTTTACATCAAATTAATAATAGTTGATTTTACATTAATAGAGAGGAAAAAAAAAGAGAAAGGACGATTCAATAATTAATCAAAATTAATCACAACGTTAGGAAATATTAAAACTAGTCCTTATTTTTTCTGTCAGAGAATAACAACTTTATAATTGAAAGAAAAAAATGTGGCTTGATTTAATTATTAGCTGTATTTGCAATTTTGCATATAATTTATTGTGGTGATGAAAAAAAATATATATATATTTTTCAATTTTGGTACAAAATAAAATTTAATGTTTAGCCTATACATGACGTAATAATTAATTGTGACTTTGTCCAAAAATATTCGGCAGTCCGCAACATGAGCCGAAACTGCAATGTCGTAACCTCCAAAATTTAAATGCATTGGCGTTTATAGTGTTAGCCATATGCATTTTGTGTCATAATGATGTAATGATTATCGTATTAAATTCCCTGGGTTAGTAATCAAATCTAGATGTTGTAATAATATACCTAGTAAATTTAACGATTTAAAACTAGTACCAAAAAATAGATCATCTCACGTACAATCCATTTTTTTTAGCAATTTATTACGTATACGTGGAACTTTTTGTATTTATTCAGTATTTATGTTAAAATTAAAAAATAAATTAAGAAAAAAATTTTAATTTCTTTAATTATAAATTCGTAATCTAAAAAAGTCAATTAAATTTTAAGATCAGGTATATATATATAATGTCAAACCCTATTTTTTAAAAATCAGTAATAACTCAAAATTTGATTTTGAAATCATTTTTTATATTTTAAAAAAAAAATTTTCTTGCTAAATTTTGAAACTATGCTAATTTTCCAACTCTAACAATTAAAAAGTTTTGTTTTATAAAAAAAATTGGTTTAACATATTTGATCTTATAGTTATAGCTATAGTTATAAAACAATTAGTTTAGAGTAGCATAAAAGTAGTGTAGTACAAATTTTATATTATATTTTACTAGCTGAAAACCTGTGCAATAACGCACGGGAATAAATATATATAATCTAGACAATTCAACTCTTTCTGATGATCATTTGTACCAAAAATTTCCAAAAATCTTTTACTAAGAAAAAATATAAACAGCTATACTAGACATGATAAGACATGCAAAAAGGGATCTTAGGACAGCAACTATTGTTTAAAGATAGTTCTCATATACTATCTTGCTGATTTTTTCAGAGTTTTTCACTTACTGTAGCGACAGGCACAGCACTTGTCGTTTAGAGATAGTTCTCATATGCTATTTGCCGACAAGCTCAGAATTTATCACTTACCGAGAAAACTTAGTAGTGTGCAAGTTCCGGTGTGGCTTTATTTGATCCTAGTAGAAGAAATTTATACTCTTTTATTTTGTATACAAGTGGGTTTTTTTCTCTTTACTCCACCTTTCTGCCGCTTTCACAAAAATATCGACAAAAAGTGGGCATTTCAGCTTACCCCCTCCAAAATATCGGCATTGTTTACACCTTCTATTTTCAGATGGACGAAGTAGGACATAAACACGGGATTGTTTTAGCAATAATGACCTACACCACGTGACGAATCAATCGGCGCTTTGGTTAACAAACCGACCTGAACTGGATAGTAAAGTCGGAAGAAAATTTAACAATAAGGCTTAGCTTTACAATAGAGATATACAAAATTTTTAAATTTAGTATATAATTTTTACAACTTGTGCCTGGCACCGGCTATAATAGTGCTTTTATAGATTGTTTTTTTTCTGCCTTTTTCTTCTTGTTTTATTTGTTTTTTTTTTTCGTTTTCTTGTTGCTTAGGCA
>CAJVPY010005216.1:0-11700 GCA_910591965.1 Dentiscutata erythropus
AAGTACTTTAAAGTGTATAAATAAGTTACCCGGGCAATTGATTTACGTCAGCCAATCAGACGAATGTCTGACTATGACACTCATACTGTATATAAATATATGTGACATCTTCTCTGGCTGATAGGTACATTACGAACTTGCCTAATCATGAAGTGTTTTTTAAAACTTCTAGTGAATTTTTCTCAATACCTGCTTGATCAAATTCAGTAAATTTTTTTATTTTAATTCTATAGTTTAGTAGAATTAAAATAAAAAAAGTTTATTGAATTATATTTAGTGGCTAGCGAGAAACCATCACCAAAAGTTTTTTAAAAAAAACTTAAAATACTTAGAAAAAAAACTAAAATCAGTAAATTTTCTTTGAACTTCAAACGAAGATTTCTCGACAACCTGCAAACCAAATTTTGATGATTTTTTTTTCTTTATGAATTTATAAAATTAAAATAAAAAATTTGATCGAATTTGTATAACTGGTTATCGAGAAATCTTCATTAAAAGTTAAAAATAAAAAAATTTGTTGTACACTTCTTTTCTTGAAATTTTTAAAAAACTTTAAGCAAAGGTTTCTCGACAACCTGCTATCAGAATTTGATGAATTTTTTTTTATTTTAATTCTGTGGATTCATAGAATAAAATAAAAAAAAAGTTCGAATTTAGATGCTGGTTATCGAGAAATATTTATTAGGAGTTAAAAAAAAATTTGACCGCAGCTCCTTTTTATAGGCGCCTAAACTTTGAACGAAGATTACTTGGCACTTACCTGATCAAATTTGATAAAATTTTTTTATTTTAATTACATATGTGTTCATGGATTTAAACAAAAAATTTTGATCAAATTTGATCAGGTAAGTGCCGAGTAATCTTCGTTCAAAGTTTAGGCGCCCAAATTTTTTTTTTTAACTTTTAATGGATATGAATTAAAAAAATAAAAATAAAAAATTCATCAAATTCGGTTAGAGGTTGTTGAGAAAACTTCGTTTAAGGTTCAAAGAAAGAAAATTTACCCGATTTTAGTTTTTCCATTTTGTTTTTTTAAAAACTTTTGGCGATGGTTTCTCACTGACTACTAAATACAATTCAATGAGCTTTTTTTTATTTCAATCCTACTAAACAACAGAACAAAAATAAAAAAAATTTACCGAATTTTATAAAGCAGATATTGAGAAATATTCGCTTAGAAATTTTAAAAAACACTTCGTTTAGAATGATATATCCCGTGATTATCCGATAATCATCGATTATCGAGCAATTAGAATTATAAGAATTATATAGAGTCGCCCAAAACTACGATCTGAAAATTCCGGCCAAACACATGGGCAGAAATTTCCAGTTGGAGCGCTGTGATTAGGTGATAACAAAAGTGATAGTCATATGACATTTAAACTGCATATAAAAACTCATACATCAGTGATCCTGATTTAGGTTAATTTTGGGTTATTCTAGGATCACTACTCATAAATGGGATATAAAAACTCATAAGCAACTCATAAGCAATTAATAAGCAATTTTACGATCACTGATCAAATCATCACTATAATCTCAGTAATCACACCATATTTTATATTTTATTGGCCTAGAATCTATTTAATCTCATCGTTCAACCTATATAATCACAAAAATTGGAAATTTCCGCCCATGTGAAATTTAAGAATTGACATTAGCCGGAATTACAATGGCGTAGATCTTAAATTCAGGCCAAAAATTTAAAAATGATCGCCATTTTTATGAGCCCATTCCGGATTTCTGCGGTATTCCGTGCAACGCATGAAATCACTGACCCTGCTGGGGCATGCCTATTTTATTACCCGCGCCCACAAACCTAATTTAGAATGTTTACATCTTTATATTGCGTAGAAAAAAGTGTCAAACACCTCGCGTTTTGTCCTTCACGTTAAATAGGTTAGTATGAGAATGAACGATTATTTATTATATCAGAATATACACATAATAAATTTATATCATATCGGCGGATTTTTGGAATTTACTATTGAAAATTCCAAAATTATTTAACAGTGAATAACTTTTGATCCACTGGTCCGTTTTCGACAAAACAATTACCAAAATGTTCGTCTCTGTGAGACGATTCTAATAGACACAAAATCGTCAAAATCCAATCACAGAACCCCGAGATCGATAGAGATTTGCGTCACTTCGGGTGTTTTAGGATTGGTTAAACCAATCCTAAAACACCCGAAGTGAAACAAATCATCAAATATATCGGGATCCTGTGATTGTATTTTGGCGATTTTGTGTCTATTAGAATCGTCTCACCGAGACGAACATTTTGGTAATTGTTTTGTCGAAAACGGATCAGTGGATTAAAAGTTATTCGCGGTTAAATAATTTTGGAATTTTTAATAGTAAATTCCAAAAATCCGCCGATATGAATAAAGTAAAAAGAATTTAAAAAAAAAATAATATAATTTTTTATAAAATTTTGTCTAACTTTGATGCAGTGGTCTAAATTGAATTATTTTGGTACTTTTCGATTCATCTCAATGAGACAGATCCAATAGTACCAAAATTATTTAATTCGGATTATTGGATTATAAAGTATTTGCAAAAACTATTGATTATATATAAATATATAGATTTTAAAAAGTTTTTTTATATAGTCTAGGAGTCAAAAGCTCCGAATATAATGTAAATTATGGATGCCCCTTATTGAAAAAAGAAAAAATTTTACTATTTACAAAAAATTAGCTAATAAATAACACCTCTTTGCAAAATATAAACCAAATCAAGATTTTATTTTTATAAAATATATATATACCATTTTTAATCTTATAATAAACAAATTTATTTAATAAATTCTAAAATATTTTATTTAAACCAATTTTGGTAATAAAAATCTATTAAAATTTTTTAGCCTATAAATTTTTTGTCAGTTTTTCTCTTTTTTTATAGCACTTAGCTTATCTGAAATTAAGGTTTTCAATTATCGGTTTTCTTTTTTATTCCAATTTTGTTTGCATTTATTAATAATTCAGCAAAAAACGAAACACAACATAAAAAAAAAAACACAGTATCTAATTTATAATTTATATAAAAATGAACCAAAATCATGTAACAGAATTTATTCTCTCGAATTATAGAATATTTTATATGACAAATGGAACTTAGCGTTAGGCAATAATCCTGGCAATTTTTCTAGCAAATTCAATTGTATCCCGAATAGTAAATATAACTTCTTCTTCGTCAAAATGCTGCATTGGTGATTTGTCGATATTTTCAACTTGCCGCCAAGCAAGATTTTTAACAGAAACAAATTCTTCCTTCGAGAATTTACCTTTCATATCTTGACAAATGATTGCGCAGGTAACTTGAAATTTATCATTGCTTTTAATTGATATAAATAATACGAATTAATTCGAGGTATTGTATTCGACGTTAAGGAATACATATATACTTAAATTTTATTTTACCTATATCTGAGTTTCCTAACTGTCTGCCTGACACCAACACAGTCAATAAATTTAGTAAAATCTTTTTCATGGAAGTACATTTCATCTCCGTTATCGGTATAATTAATGGACTGAAGATCTTGAATTATCTTCTCCAATTTATTATCAATATGATGATTACATTGAGTTTTTAACAAAAACCTCAAATCGGGCCGTTGAGATCCGGATACGAAGTCCATGATCGCTATTTGTTAAAGATTTTTTTTAAAAGTTCGATAATCTATATTCGCAATTAATGCTCCTCGTTTATGATTATCACCTACCATGACGTCGGATGTCTTTTACGGCTTTAGTCAATTCCCATAATCCTTTATCCGCATTCCAGTGTAATTTAAATTTTCTTTTTTTTTCATTATGCGAGTAATAAACAGTAATGCTTCCTTTATTTCCAGTTATTGCTTCTGGCTTTTCTTGTAATCCAAATTTCTTTTGAATTATAGGCATTTTTTCAATGATTTGTGGTGCATTGTGTTGAAACGACGTACTTAGGCGAAATTTTTGGTTCCGTTCAAACCCGCACCAATCGTGAACGTCAAAGTTTAGATCCTTAATTTTATCAATTCTGGTAAAGAGCTGTCGACCAAAAAATATGTTGAGACGTATTTCTTTTCCCTCTGGAAATGTGGGATCGGCATCAGAAATTTTCGAAGATATGACTTCTAAACATTCGTCAAGTTTGTCGGAGGTTGTAAAGTCCCCAGTTTTGAGTGATGGAAGTAAGATGCCATGACGTAGTTGATTCGCCAGATCATCCATAACATCGTTCACTTTGGATGTCTTTTCTGTTTCTTGAATTCGTTCCACGAAATACTTCTTCAAACCTCGTGAATGTTCATTAGCGTCATCTCCCTTAAATTCAACAAATCGGTAATTGGCTTCTTTAACATCCGTCAACTCATCTACCTCCAACAAAACGTAACCGATAGTCGGAATGACTGTTAATCTTTCAAGAGATTCTTGGATTAAAGATTTGGCTTGGCTGCGCTGTGAGGGTGTGCCTTGGATCTTGGCTATGTGCTGACCACTACCTGACTCTATAAAAAAAATCTTTGCACCGGATTTCTCTCTACCATGTATAATGATAACGATAATTAATATAGATTAAGATATTAAGACAATTATGGGCAATTTACTTTATCTTATTGATATTAGCTCCTTTTTTCCCAATTAAAAAAGGAATTTTATCCGATGGAACGTAAAATTTTTCATCTTTACGTGTATCCTGAAAATTTGACATTATTTTATATTTCGAAAGTTAATGTTACGAATGATGCTTCAATTTATTCTTCGTTCTATTACTTTTAAGATTACGCATGTATTCAAATATGGGTTGAGATTTTCCTATTGTAGTTTATCAGTTAACAATTACTTTTAACGAAAACAATGACCAGGTCACTTGTTCAAAGATGTGGATCACATGATTATCGCATGATTTGCGACATGCTGCGGTAAGAACTGAATCTATATATACTGAATAAAAATATACGATCATTTATCTAGTATGCCTAAAACTTCTTCAATTTTGCTATATTTTTCACGTGGTTTATGCTTTTGTTTTCCTGCTTCAAATTCCTTTTGTTCTATTTTTTTCCAATCGACATATGACACGGTGCGTACACCACGTTCATGAAGAATTGGTATGATTGCCTTTGCGCCCCTTTTAGGATAGTTATCAGTGGTATCAGAAAGCATTGGCTTATTTTGTTGAATATCTGACACAATTATTTCTGCGGTTTCGAAAGCATCATACATTGTCGTAGAGATCACACCCTGTGGACCGCGTTTAAGCCATCCAGATACATAAAGGCCAGGAAGCTTTATATGTATCGAATTTTAATTTAAAAATTTTACACCATCAGAACGGTATCAAACATTATTATAATCGAAATGGCTTTCTAAAGTGACCATCTCAACATACCTCATTACCACTTTTGTCCACTACTTTGCCTTTGATATTAGGCACTAACCCTTTTTTTTCATCAAACGGCACACCCTCCACAGGTGTACTTTTGTATCCAACACTCTTAAATACCAGGTTCGTTTCTATTTCTTCCATAACACCGGTGGGAACAGCTACCCGATTGTCCGGTGGACCCTCAAGTTTGTTGATGTGAAATTTAACCGCTCTGATAAATTTTGGTTGAGAGGGATCGCCGTTATCACGTGTTATAAATTCGGCTGGACTTCTCAAAAATTTAAGAGACCATGATTTTTCGCCAACGGTTTTAATTGTACCACTTTCTAAAATTTGCATTAGACGTTTTAATGGGCGATTTTGGGAAATAAGCTCTGTGTTCTCGGAAAGTTCCGTTTTCACTAATTCAGTATCAGTATGAAATCGAGTATTAGGTAAGTGCATCATCTCACGAAGCTCTTTGGCCGTGAAAGACACCTGAATTTGCAGCAAATCATAATGGAAGCAAATTATATGATTTTATGTCTTAAAAAGATTATTCCATAAAATGCATCCTTATATTATCAAACAAAACCTGTAAAGGTCCTCTTCTTCCAATGAGTGTAATATTACGTATTCGACTTGTTCGGAGACATTCTAGGGCATATTCGGTAATGTCGGTTTTGCTTAATTCATCAATATCTGTTAATAATATCCTGGCAACATCTAATGCCACATTCCCGTGACCAATTATCATAGCACTGTCTGAGCACGTAAGGACAGGCTGTAAATCTCGATGTTGCGGAAGACCGTTATACCAGCCAACAAAAGCGCGTGCAGAAAACACGCTACGGATAGAATCATCCTCATTTTTAATGTTAAGTCGTTTATCCTGACTAGCACCATACGATAAAACGATAGCATCGTAATGTGATTTTAAATCGGCAATCTTAAGTTCTTTACTAAATTTTACATTGCCAATGAAAGTAAAACGAGCATCACGTGCAACTTCATCAAATCTATTTTGAACATTCTATTGAATAGGTTATTCACAAATACGTAGACGACTTTTTGAAAGCTCTGGAAATTCCTTAAATACCTTGACTTCTGGGTGATCGGGCGCGACTCCATAACGGACCAATCCAAAAGGCATTGGTAGCGCTTCATACATATCCACCAAAGAGGATGGGTGTTCTTTCAACATGTGGTAGGCTGTATAAAAACCAGCCGGGCCGCTCCCAATTATTGCCAGTCGAAAAGACGCAGCGAAAGTCGGATTCGTTGAATGTGAGAATTTGTGAACTTTACGTAATAAACACTTTGATATGATATTTTTACCATATTCACAGTTCAGCAATGGCCAAAATTTAAACGAAGGTTTAAATATATTAATACGTCTCGATGTTATCGTTATGGGGTTATACATTTAATTAAAAACATAAATCGATTGCTTAACTTTTTTTTAGACTTTTAATTCTGGCCAAAATTACTATAGTTAACTTTCGCAACAGTCACATCATAATCGCGCTATAGTCACGTTAATTTTTTTCCCAACTATACGTATCTGATATAATACTTGCAAAACTACAGTAACAAAAAACTTTGAGCAATGATATCTTGACAGTAAGTTTAATAACGATGAGATATTATAGAATATTTATTAAAATACAATATAGCAGTTATGGTAGTATAGAGCATTGGCAGAAGAAAAAAAAAATTGTTATAAAAATGCAGTATTTAATACCACCTTTGTTACGTTTTTTAAAAACTGGCTAATTAATCTGTATGCAGTGCTCTAAGTAAAAATGCTCTACATTCCAAAAACTCTTCCCGAGTGTGTTTATAATAAATGTTTTAATAATTATATAGCGCCAAAATTATTAAAAATACATTATAATTCATCAAACAATAGAAAACTCTTAAAATATGTACTTTTGATAGCTCTTATCAAAAAAAATCAAACTACGTAGGTATTCTTTCAAATAATTTGATATTTAGCTAATTTAATTTTTTTAAGCGGTTTTAGTAATTTTTTGCTTGTAAGATTCTGTTTTATCGGTGCTAAACTTGAAATATCATTTTTTTCCAAGCTTGCTTTGTAATGTTCAAAAATCATAGATTTAATTTTTTTCTCATCCGATAAACATTGGATACTTAAAAAGAAATCATCATCCAGTATTGAATATGGAATCAATAAGTCGTTCGACAAATTTGACTCTCGTATATCATCATCGTTGTAATTATCTTGATTGGTTTTGTCGAACTGTAATGATCGTTGATATTTAAGAAGTTCATGAATCGTTAAGCTCCTACCTTTTTCTATCTCGGTATTGTTTGAAAGTGTCTTACAATTCATTTCAACTTCTTTTCGAAGTACGTGATCAATATCAACGGCCGAAAAGAAACTAACAGACTGTATTACATACACGTGAAGTCATTATTTCTATTAAATTGAAAAAACATTAATAATACAGTCAACCTCTCTAAATTCATATTTTACTTGGTTCCAAGCATAGGCGCAGACATATTTTTATGACTTAGTTGCGGCTTTAATTGTTGACAACTAGGGATGCTATGCTAGTTAAGATTTAAATAAGAGGGTTTAACATACCTTCTTATATTATCATAATTAAGTGACAATAACATGTCTGCACATACTGCGTAACCCAGGGATATAGAGAAATATTAATTCCTCTTTATAAACGCGCATTTACATTAATTGTCATGTGGACACAAGAGAGATAGATTTTAGAGAGGTTTGACTATATCTCAACCTACCAATGGTAAATCCTTGATTCCCAACATGTAACTAAACATCGTTCTTGTCCACAAATTGCTGATCTGAAGTGCCAGTGCAGCTCGATACGTGTCACTTTCTTTTACAAGGAACCTTACCTCATCATGAACTGATAACATAAAACGCGCGTCTATCTTATATTTTTTCAATAAATACTGCATAGAGACCAGAAGCAAATGAAGGTAATCAACCCCTGATGATTGTATAACCCAATTAACACGTGATGTCATATAGTTTTCGTCGACTACCTTTCTTTTTAAGGCGTCAGTTATGCCACATTTAAGAATTGGTGTTCGAGGTGTCTCGGCAGTTGCAATCTCTTCGAGCCTATTAAACATATAACTTTCACTACCACCGTACCAAAATGTCTTTCTAGGAAAATCATTAGGAATAATGTTTTTAGTGAATAATTTTTTGCCTTTAGTCTGGCTATATAATTCTGTTACCCGTTCAACAGCCTCCCTTTCTTCAATGTTCTCATTAAATTGTCTAAGTAATTGTGCAGCAAATTTAAGCCCTGCACCGTATATCCTACCATAATTAAATACTTTTGCATCCGATCGCGAAATTTTTAGAATCTTTGCTGTTCTCGAATGTAAATCCGTTCCGGCAGTTTTGGTTCCTTGAAGAGTCATCCATCCCAAAGCGGTTGCGCCGTGGAAACCAAATTGTGAATCTCCGATCAAGCTGGCTATCCATAATTCTTCGGAATCGACGTCTGCCCCAATAATCTTATACCCTTTTGGAGCTTGAATTTTCGTTTTAAGTTCGGAACCGATACGACTCTCCTTCGCATTGCTTGCTGTCATCCAAGTTTTTTCTACAGCACGACGAGTGATCGTCCCCATCGTTAAAGTCTGTGGCAATATCATTCCAATGCCCTTCTCACTCTCTGATCGAAATCCCATATCTTGAATTTCAGGATGATCATCATACACAACCATCTGACCTTTTATTCGTTCTCGAGAACTAATCCAATATGAACATGTTGCATTCATTTTTAACGCTGCTTTAGCTTCTTTATATTCAGAAGTCAGAATTCCCTTTTCGAAAGCGGTTATATATTGCTTCGATAATGGAGTTGCACAGCGAGAGTCTTCACCATCCTTATGTGGAATTCGGTAATATATTCCATCCATATCATTAGCATAATGCTCTTCATGGTCTTCAGTTACAGATGCTTTCCTACTAACATCCATTTGATTTAACTCGTCTTTAACATTACATTGTAATTCACCTGTAGGAGGTAAAGGCTTATCAAATCTGCATGGTTTTGCACTTGTCCGGTACTCATCATCTTTAGGCACTCGATACATCCATCCATACTTCTTCGAATAATACAATGGATAACCTTGCCATTTTAATCTTAATAGAAGAGGTGAAATCCTGATTCTTGGTGTAATTTTTAAACTTTCTGTTCTAGAATTGTAAATATTTCGATACCATTGTGGGTATCCTTTAAGTTTTTTAGCACGTGGTGATGGTGTTGACCAATCTAATTGTTTTAACCATGGATTATCGGCTATCGACCGTGGATCATCTTTCCATGATTTTACCGCTGCCAGTGCGAGATCTTGCAAGCTTTTTTCAATGGATTTACTATGTTCTTGATATACTGATTCCGCTTTCTCAATATAGTGATCCCAATCTTTTGATGTCGTCAGGAACATATTGCCCATATTAATTATCCCGGCAAATGATACGGGATGCGGGCAAACCTCCAAAAATCGAGGAAATACTTTTTTGAACACTTTATGCGTTGCGAATACATCATCAGCACAATAAGATACCAATTTCTGAAAAATTTCTGGTTTCACAATTTCATCTAAAGAACCATTAATGAAATAGTTTCTCGAACTTTTGTCTAATTCACCTTGACAATGAAATTTATAGACATTTCGAAGGTTGTTTATTGAACTAACATCATAGATAGCTTGAAAATCTTTGGATCTTTCCAAATAATCTTCATTGTTTTCTTCAGTGGCTTTATTATACTTGATCCAGGTGGGACGCTGTTGAGTGCAGAGTCCACTTACAGCTATATGTAAAGACATGGTATCTATATAATTATTGCAAGATCTATCACGATGATATTCTTCTTTTATTCGTGCACGATCGAAACCAACATTATGTCCAATTACGACCCGATCTCTGCCTATATTCCCCATAGGAATCAGATAACCAACGTCACGTTTTTTAACAATGGGTTTGTGCTTTCCACCTTGCTCTCCGCGTTTTAATTTATCTTTTTCATCATCGCCGCTCCATTTATCTGTGTGATACGTTAACGAATTATGAATTGCGTCTCCATATTTAGTAAGCCGTGGTGAAATCCAAGCATACCATGCTTTTGGTGAAGCAGCACACGCTATTAACGCGTAATCACTGTCATCAAGTAAAGTTTCTACGTCAAAACATAAAACATCGTCTTTAGGAAAATCTATCGGTTCGGGCTGCTTGTCTTTTTCATAACGTGTCCATCCTGATTTAAATTTCCATATTTTCTCAGAGGGAATATCAGGAAGTTCTGAATTAACGAAAGCTTTTGCTAACTCCCTACAAGGACGCGCCTGTTTTTCACCGATATTCCAAAAATGTTCAGCGATCGTATTTCCACACAATTTCGGTAGCTGGAAGGGAGTCAGAGGTGGAAACGTTTCTGTCTCTTTGTCCAACAGTCCTTGTTGCTTCAAATGATTTAGTGCAATACGAATCCGTTTTTTTGATGGATGCATCCGACTATTACGCGGAAAAACTTGTTTGTAAAGCCAATTCGATAACATGGCATGGAGGACTTTCGCATTTTTCGGAAAAGCACGGGATTTTCATGCGGCAATCGACCAATATCGTTAGCACATGATATCAGATATAATGGGTAATCATTTAACTACGCAGCCGCGTAAAATAAGTCGCGTTTTAGAATAAAACTCTTTACCCAGCTAACAAGTATATAAACTTCTAGAAAATTTTTTAATAAGAGTTGCATGTTCTTTATTAAGATTTTTTAAACTTTTACATAATTAACAAAACTATACTATCATACATAATAGAACGACTTCTATTGAATTAAGAAGAATATACAACTTTCGAAAACAGTCAACTGTATAAAGTTTATAATAAAATCAAAATGTTAATTATTTAAACAATAACAGATAAGAAAAACAGAAAAAACAACGTCAAACTTTGCGAATTAAGCAGTAAAATATATTTTTATTGTCTCTTACTATAGAGTAGATAGCGACCTTTTCCAACGTGATGCAGCGCGATGTACGTAACTACCTCATAGGAAGACATTCATATGATTGGTTAATTTTTGCTGGCTGATCTACCTGTGATTACCCGTGATAATTAACCAATCAAATTACATAATTTTTTTAAAACATTTATCATTTTAATACTAGAAAACCAATAAATTACATGCAAAGAACTTATCGCATAAAGTTAGAAAACAGATAGATACGCGTAAAGTGGAATGAATGAATGTAATATTTATTATTAAATACCCAACTCATAAAAGAGTTAATACGTGAATAAATTATTAACGA
>CAJVPY010005217.1:0-11700 GCA_910591965.1 Dentiscutata erythropus
TGTTGAGATATTTTATTTCAAAGTTTTAAAAAAATTTACTTAGAAACAATTTGCTTGGTTTCTACTGGCACCCCCCACATCCGGAATTATAAGCTTTTGATCGAAAACCTATGTTAGCCAATGAAAAAATGAATGCTGTAATGATGGGTGTTTGAGCGTATTAAAAAAAAACCAAGCCCTCTACATAATCCAAATTTAAACACTGGATACTCATATTTTCTAAATTCTTTATATCGGTACAATTGAAGAGCTTCGTTTAATTAAGCAAGCTGAAGACAAATTTGCCCTGTTAAAAACTTATAAAATAATTTGTTCCACGACAAGCGACTGAACGTGCAGATCAAGATAAAACTTGGAAAAATTACATGTAGTTGAAGGTGTAATTTAAAGCCTATAGTTGTATTATCAGAATTTATAATTAAATTAATTATAAGCTGTTAATTTTGTGTATAATACAGTAATCAACGATCTGGCAACTTTTTGGGCGAAATGATCCTCTTTTTCCACTGAAAAAAGCCATCCGAGAAATGGGACTCGAGAAATCGGCTTAACTGCTGTCATTGTACAAAAAAACTAACATTAAAGTTGTTCTTGTCGAAGAAACAATTCTCTATGAACAGAGTGCGTGGGTGTTTTACGCGATCTGTGTAAAAATAGGTGTTTTTTTTTACTAGATTTATTTAAAGTAATCAAAAAAGCACATTTAACTGTAATATTTACATACAATAAATAAATTTTAATTAATTTCACCGATTGCAAAGTATCGTACGGCATTTTTAAATTCACGATGAAATATGGGGTCTTTGCCTTGAAAATCAAGTATGGGACATATGATTTACTATGTTCTGTAACTCGATTTTCAAGGCAAAGACCCCATATGTCAACTTCGAAGCGGCATAAATTGAAAATTGACGCGGGACAAATATATTTTAGGATGTCTAAAATATTTTTGCCATTCCAAATATGTTTAATGGCGAAAATTAAATATAGTAACATTTTAGAATGTCGAAACTAATCTTTTAAATTAAAAATTATTTATATTGAATATTTCTACTGCAATTTTATTTAGCATAGTTAAAGTGTTATGAAATTTTAACTATTATGGTAATAATGGTTGCATACCATATATCATTTATATATGTAGTAAATGAATTTACTAGATATAATATATATATAATAGCCATGTCGTAATAATATAATAATGTTAAAGAATGAACTACAAACAAAAAAAAAAAAACTTATACTTTCTTACTTATCAGTTATAGGCGTCATAATCAGATTTATAATTTTCTGGTTCCGGATAATTATTAGTTTCTTCAAATGTTTTTTTTCATTTAAAAAATATATTAAAATCTAACATTTCTTCGATATCCAAATTTTCATTACTGAATATAAAAGTCTATGTTTCATTATTAGAAATATAATCTACATTAAACATATCATCGTCAAACTCAACCATATTTGCATAGTTTTTTATAGCACACCCACAAAAAATGTTCATCCCTGTAATTTCGACCAATCAAAATTTAAGATCAAGTGTAATGTGCTTGGTCAAATTCTGACTCAGAAATTGTTTTGATTGATATGGTTAAATTTATTTTGAGTATTAGTTATAAAAAGATATTCAAGATCAAATAATTGTGAGAAATTATTTAGATATTCTAGTTACAGTATATATATGTAATAACTTTATTTATTAAACAACATGCTAAAAACGAATTAAAATTGATCAAAAATTTTGAGTAACGGTTTTTCTCAAGACTTCCAAGTTATAGCAAAAGGGCACTTTATACTTTTAATTAATCCTTTAACATTGCATTAGTAAATACAAGTTTTCGGTAAAATAAGATTATAAAGGTAATTATAAATAAATGGAGTAATAAACTGGCCAAAATTAAAGCTTTTTGAAGATCACACCTCCGTTGAATGCCTCATTAATAATATACGTAGGTAGCTATAATAATATTAGCAGTCTATAATGATACGTATTGGCGGCCATAATACTATATAAGTAAATCATCTATAATTTAGACTAGTGTTGGCGGTAGAATTATTTGCCGTAATTACTTTGTGCCGTTGTTAGACCCAAATCGGCGAGTCTGTCGCTAGGTCGATGGTAGCTTCGTGTAACCAAAACTTAGGTTTGTAGGGTCGAAAAAGACGTGTTAGATTTGGTCAAGTGGTATAGTATAGTTTCGGGACAGAACTTAGGTCTTTTATAGTACTAGAAAAACGGCGACATTCAGAATTGGCGTCTTAAACTTTTGAAATAACATTCAAGATGTACGTACATGCAAACATACCTTATTATACCCACAGTATCTATTTATATGCCGTTTGTTTAAAATCCAAACATAAGTTAAATTAGGAAAATCGGTCTCACTTTATTTAAAAACAATAATTCAAAAAAGCTTCTTTATAATATGCAACTAGACTACTTTGCAGAAACCTCTGATTTTGCTAAATATATTTATTATATAATAATTATATAATAATTAGAATATTACTAAATATACACGGGGTGCTTGAAACACGGGTATGATTTATAATTAAAAAAATATAAGTAAACATTAAATATTTTAATTAATATTAGGGTTAGAATTGAAGGTTATAGTTAGTAAAAACATTGTTTAAAGTAAAATTTTACAAGAAATTTTTTTTCTTAGACCTCAAAAGATGGTTTCATAAGCAAGATTTTTAGATATCATTAATTATTTATTTTTTTTCTTTATTTTTGTTGTACAAAAAATGATTTACATACTGCATTTAATTTTATATTTTGATTGGCTTTTTTATTTAGTTTGTGTAACTATGTGTTTAAACACCCCACCCCATGTACAAATAGTAATTGTCTAATAATTATATATTTAAAATATTATTTTTTAAAAATATATTAAAGGTATTATTAAAATATATTAAAAATATCTTAAAAATATCTTAAAAATATTTTAATAATTCTATTAACTCTCTTATAACTTTATTTTTAAAATATATTTAAAATATATTTAAAATATTTTAAATATATAATTTAATATTATTATAATATAATTAAAATATGCTAAATATATAATAAATATATTTTTATTAAAAAAATAAATATTTAAAATATTATCATAAATAATAATAATAATAAATTTATTTATTATTATATATAATATTTATTATTAATACAATTTATTAACTAGAAATAAGATTATATTATATATATAAAAAAAATTAAAATAATTAAAGTTTTTTAAAAATTGTTTATAACTATAAATTTTTATTATAAACCTATTTACTGTTTATTAGTAAAAAATATTCCTTGTCCAATTTTATATATAATTTGTCTATTTTAAATTTTAATTATAACTTTAATTTATAAATATTTATGATTAATTTTATAACATTACTTTTTAAAAATTTTTATTAGCTAATAACAAGCTATTAAAAATATACTTATAAGTAAGTTAATAGAATATTAAGTTTTTAACAATATTTTAACAATATTTTAGTTATATAATTATTATATAATTATTATATAATAAATATATTTAGCAAAATCAGAGGTTTCTGCAAAATATATATAAGTAGCTTATTATGAAGTTTTTTTTATTTATTTTTTTTCCTTTAAAATGATATGCCTTTTTTTTTTTTTGAAATCAATATGCTTTTTTTTTTTTTGAAATTGATATACTTTTTTTTTTATTGTTTTTTACAAGTTATTAAGATATATCTAAATAATGTGCATTTAACTTTTTAAGCCTCAAAATTATAATTAAATGATGATTTATTCAATTGATATGCAAAATTGAAATTATAAACTGAAATATAATGTATTTTATAATGATTATGATATGCAAGATTGGAATTATAAACTAAAACATAATATATTTTATTACTTTAAAGCTTAAGTATACTAATTTTTAAACTTGGAATTACAAAATTATGATGAAATAGAAACCAATTCAATGTATAAAATGATAAATCAGAGCAACTCACTTTTATTTTTTTTTATTACTTCCTTTCTTTTTAAAGCAATTTATTCTCTTTTTAAAATTTGATTATTTTTTTAAATAATCAATTAAATTTCAATTTCATATTTTGTTATTAATATGACTATGAAAGATCCATTACTTATTAATACAGAAGACCTATTACTTAATACAAATATATCAATTAAAACAAGCATCAAGTTACCTGAACATGTTGCAGCTATTCTTCCACCAGATCATAACTATTTTGTAATGAAATTCATCAACTTTCTAACTATATTACAACTAAAGGATTTTTGGTTAATCAATTTGAAGCAGACCTTTTGGTGAATATTGATAGTATTGAAGGTGCAGAAAAATGGCTTGTAGATTTTGAAGAGATATCAAAAATGACAATGCCTCAAACTAGATGGTATAAAATTCAAGAGAAAAAAGTTATCTTTAGACAATTATACTATTATATTCATAGCGATATTGTAAGACAAAAACAAGTAAATCCAATATTAAAAATTTTCAATTCATTACATATTAGAAATTCTGGATATAAGGCTACTATTCATCTTTGACTTGAATAGTGGCATTTTCAGACTAATTATTCACTTAAAATAAATATTAAATTTATATATAATCATGTTATCTATTCTGCAAAAGCTCTCAGTTTTAGACATGTAAAAAATGAAGTCTGTAATAAATATATTGAACTTTTTAAGTTGGACACTTATCAGCTACTGCTCTATACACATATGAAGATAGTCTTTATTTGAGCATAAATAATGATCAAAAACTTATACAATTACTAGCAGATCATGCAATAAATCCAAATCATGGCTATGTATCAAATTTGTTTAAACAATTTCACAACAATTATCTAGGAGAAAAAAATGACACATTTATGTTTCAATGACTTAAAGATAAGATTAGCTCTTATAATAATTCTGAAAAAGGTCATGCTGTTCTTCAAGAGTATAATTTATATTCAAAAAAAGCTTTTATTCTTTGCATGGTTACAAACTTAATGGTTCAAGTTTATGAAAGAATTCTTCAATTAGGTGAAATTTGTTATATAGATGCCTCACAACTATTTAAACTATTGAATACATCAATCACTTTGTTTTATATTAGTTGTATTGCAGAAGCATTGCCCTTGGGTCTTCTTGTAATATCAGATAAATTGGAAACAACTCTTAAAAATGGAATGAATATACTAAGATTACTTCTTCCTCAATGAGTATTTTTTGGCTGAGGGCCCAGTACTAGTCCAATAGCTTTTTTTATTAATAATTCAAAGCATGAATGCAATACATTAGAGCATTGCTAGCCGCAATTAAAAAAACTAATATGTATATTTAATGTTCTTCAAATATTCTGGCACTAGTTGCACGACTAAAAACATAATATAGATAAAGTTCATAAAATATCTATAATGAATCTTATAAAAAATATATTATATGCACCAACAAAAATTGAAATAATAGATAGTTATAATAAATTAAAAATTAAATATTATTATATATATCTACAATTACAAAGACACTTTGAGTTATTTTGAAGCTGATAGCAATTTTGGGCAGTATTATTTTATTCTGGACTTCCTATGCAAAGCAATAACACTAATAATTATATAGATTGTAGTTTTAGACTATTGAAGGATATTATTTTTGCATGCACTAAAGTATATAATAGTGTTTAGGTGTTTCAATTTGTTATTTCAAGTATGGAACATTACTATGAGCATTGATTAATTTGGATAGCACACTACCATTCTAGTTATATTTATATTGCTAAAAGGTTTTTGTGTCCTGGTTGGGAGACAATCGATGCTGCAAATATTCAACAAAGTGAAATAAATATAAAATATCTAGTTTAAAGTTAAAAGAAAGGTATTAACTTGTTTTATACTATTAATATGAAACTTTGTATATGTATATGCTTTATTGAATTGTTAGAAGCACCATGTAAGTATCAAGATGCAGTTGCTACTAAATACTATATTGGATCTCTAAATTTTTTCTCATCTTTAATACCTAATGATCATGCTTATTTGCTTGTTTGTTTATATTGCATGTGGTAAGTAATCAATAGTTTAATTTTTGAATATAATTTTTTCAAAATTTCTAACTATAAATAATTATAATTAAAGAAATATAGTAAATAATTTATTTTATGCATCATTATATATCTATATAAATAATAATCAATCAAATACTAATCAAATAGCTACTGAAATTGGTGTGAATATGATTCAAATTCTAGTAGCAGATACAAAAAGGGATCAAATTACAACTGCTGTGAGTATAGATCAAGCTACAACCAATATGAGCATAGATCAAGCTACAACCGATATGAGCATAGATTAAGCTACAACTGACATGAGTATAGATTAAGCTACAATTGATATGAGTATGGATCAAGCTACAACTGACATGAGCATAGATCAAGTTGCAACTAATACAAACATAGACCAAATTATAACAGACATGTAAATATTTATATTTTTAAGCATTTTACATAATTATTTATATATTAAGCTAAATACTATATAAGCTAAAAGAGCTCTTTTTTGTATTTGATAAAGACACAATTCAGAATTCTTCAAAACATTTCTTAAAACAATTAAGGAATACTATGAAAAGCATAGTTCACAACTTCAAGCTGCTCTTAAGAAGCTTGCTAAAAGATACGTTACTGAAAAAGCTAAATTTATCCTAGTACTAATATCTTTCTCTATAATATACATCATGATACTAATCCACTTGTATGTATAAAGAGTAGTGCTAAACTTTGTATACAAGTCAGATCTGTGAAATGCAGAAAAACAAGGGTAAGTACAAAAAAGTCTGGCAATAAAGAAATCATGATTCTCATATTATCTCTGCACATAAGATTCAAACAGTTAATAAAAAAAAGCACAATTTGAGTCAGAATATTAACAAGAGCAATTAAAATTAGTAGTTCTTGTAGTATGCTTTTTGATATGTAGTAGAAAAATATCCAACGAAATTTATAGTTTATTCAATTAACAAAATTAAGTAGAAACAATTTATTGAAAAGTTCAAATAATTAATTTTTAGATCAATAAAAAAATACACAATTTGCATATATTAACATATATATTTGGTTAAATTTAGAGTTTTTTAATTCACAGTACTTTTTAAAGTAAGCTATTTATTAATCATATAGATATAACTTAACCTTATACAACTTATTTACATTTAATATTATAAGAATTATTTTGCCGATTTGATTAAATGAATTAGTATTATTCTTTGTAATTTTATTTACAAAAAGCTTGAAGAGAAAACTAATAACTTTGAAGATGTTTGAAAGTTAAACTCATATAAGCAAAAATAAATATATATATTGGCAGTAGCAAACCATGAATAATGTAAACTTAAAGAAAATAGATTAGCTTAAAATATTGCTGATATTTAATTCTTAGATTTCTCATTTAATAGGCGATTCTCTAGTCACCTGGATAAAAAATTTTTTTTTATATATAAATTTTATTATAAGTGCAAATGCACAGTATCTCTATTTAAAACTTTTTTATACTAAGTAAATCACTCTTTAGCTTTTAACAAAAGTTGTAGAGCTCATCAAAATGTATTTAATTGCTATATCGCGAGTTAATAAGGCAAAATGATCAATATTTGATAATAAAATTTGTTGGGCTCTAATATATTGAAATTTTGCTATTTATAAATATCAAAGGTTTTACAATAATAATTACAAATATGAAAGAATCATGCCAATACAATGTTACTTTGTTAGAAAATAGTCTAATATATTTAAACTTACATTATGGGCCATATGCACAAGATTAGTAGGTTTTTAAAACCAAAAACAATAAACCAATCACTATACCTTACTATCTTTATATGAGAGTAGTAGTTATATTAAACCAAACACAATTTATAATGACAGTAGTTCAAAATGAAACAAATTCTTTAAAACTAGAATTTTTATGTAGTTGTAGTAGCTTAAAATCTGAAATATTGTCTTCTCCGTTAGCAGCAATTACAACAATATATAAAGCATTTTTTTTACAAGACAAAACAGAACTATCTGAACTAGCAATATTGGAATTTAATCAAGAAACTATAGTCTCTCAATTATTAAATGATATTATCTTTATACCATTATTTTTTAAATTCAACTAATTTAAAATAGTAGTATCAAATATTAGTAATAAAATAACTAATAGGTTTGAATCATCACTTATAGCTAAGAAAGAAGAAAAAAATTATCTTGTACATCAATGTATTGCAAATAATATGTACTATCTTAATTTTTATAAAGAAGACAAAATCAATTTTTATTATGAAGATATAACAATGGATGCAGTATAGAGAAAAACTAATATACTTGCAAAATATGATAGAGTGATACTTTTTGGATCTAATCATCCTTTAGTACAACAATATCAGCCTACAATTTCATGTACACCATGTAATTGAGAAATACCTGGTATACTTGATGCATTATTTGAACTACATATATATCAACAAAAAATTGCAACTAATATATTAACTAAATAGAAAAATTTATTTGCTAACTGGCTGTATCAAAAAAATATAATAATTCAACTAAATAAAGCATTAAAAAAAATATATCTACTTACTTATAAAATTCAAGACAAAGAGTTTTATGCATGGAAAGCAATGTTGCATGCTTGTGGTTGTTATAACATTACACTATTTTCTAAAATGAATCAAAAATTGAATTTTGGAGTCATGCAAAAGATCCTACAATTGATCAAAATAATCTAAAATATTTATATAATAATGAACTATTGCAATTAGATTCAATTGAATTTTCAGATAATAATAGTAATTTTTCAAATGATAATAATGAAATTTTTTGGGAGTCATTTGATGTAGCTTTGAATTCTAATAAACATAGAACTCAGGAAAAAGTTCGAATTCTTTCAATAATAGCAAAAAATTTTCATTATAAATAACTTCAAGCTAAATTACAAGCAAGTAAATAAAATAATCTAAATCTAAATATTTACTTACACAATTTATTTTATATAATAGATTAGTAAAAATATAATAAATTCGGCTTGAAAACATGCAAGATTACATGGATCTGGTGCACCACCTAATGATATTCTCCAAAGAACTGTTCATTAATTATCTAAAATTCAAGAATCAGAATTTCAGTTGTTTTTTCAAGACAAATCAAATGTTACAATGAGTTCATATAAAATTGATCCAAAAACTGAATTACCTATACTTTATCTTCAAGATCAAAAGGAAACATTATGGACAAAATTTAAAGAAAAATATCCAAATGAAATGTGAAAACTGCATTTATGGCCCGCTTAAATAATACAACAAATATTCATTATCGAACAGATATGGGTGGTTTATATATGAATTATAATGAGTATGGCTATGAACTATTTGAAGATTTAGTAGATATTGTTCAAAGAAATTTTGAAAATGAAATATTAGTAAATTTTATTTATATTTAACTTCGATTTACTATACTGCATTGATTAAAAAATACAAGCTACAAAATTTTATCTATTATAACTTTGTTTTAAACTCAAGGTTTTTAATCAATATAATATAGTAATAATACAGTATTCAATTTCTAAAAAATACTTACAGTTTTTATAATATAATAGAATAAAATACTTTCACGAATTAATTTGCTAAAATGACATGTAAGAAAAAATTTTGAAAGAGAATTAATCTTTAATATAGATGGAAAAACTTAATATCAAGAATGCATAGATTATTGTCTTTTATATGCTTTTGGTGAATACAATCAAAAGCATCAAAAAAGATATGAAAAATGTAATGAATTTTTTATTTTGTTTAGTGATTTGAAAGTACATATTCCTACCTGATATTACCAAAAACTAAATGAAATTCAAGAAAAACTCAAATATTATCTTGTACATCATGCAAGAAAAGTTTATCTAAATGCTCAATATAGCTATCTTTTAGCACAACTAAATCAAGATAGTGCTGTTATAATTGCTGATTATAAAATGAGAATTTTATCTAAATCAGCAAGAGAAACCAAACAGGAATTTTTTAGCAAACAAGAGTGGACGTTGCATATGCTTTTAGTTTTTGCCCTTGCTAAAAATAAATCAGAATTAGAAATTAGTGCATACAATCATTGGAGTACTGATACAAAACAAGATGCATAGTTTGCGGCATCTTCCTTTGAAGCAGTATTTTCAACACTTGAAAATAAATCTAAGTGGATACAAATTATATTAGATAATGGAGCACATTATTACAATAGCCAACTAATGACTATAGTAGCTTATTAGAATAAATAATATGACATTCAAGTATGTGGATAGCTATTTCTTGAACTAGGTGAAGCGAAAACCGCTATAAACTCACACCATGCATTGGTAAATTACAATTTTTTTTTAAAAAAAATATAGTAAACTTCTCCAAATATATACTAAATACTATAAATCAATTTTTTCTATTGCTCTTTAAATGCAAGTTATTAAACTCTTATTTTACAAGTTGCATTTAGAAAAGTTTGGCTATATATCAAATTATTATCTCAACTACTCATTAAACAATTATAATAAATAGATAACTCATATGATTAAACACTATATACGAATTTGTTGTAATATAACTAGTGGTTCAAATATTGTAGAAGCAGCAAAAAATTTGGCTGGAACATATCTGGCAAATCTTGAACCAAACAGAAATCAAATAAATATGACTATGAAAATTTCAAATTCAAAACAAAAAAAAAATAAACCAATAGTTGGTACTATGACTGAAATTTTCAAATATTTTTGGTAGGAATGGCTGACGAATAGTAATTATGCAGGATATATCCGAGCACATTCTTTACCACATATTGGATCTTATCTTCAATTTTCTCTAACTCAAATTGCAAAATTATACAATAAAGAAATTGTCCGCCCAGAACCAGTAATATCTTTATATACTATACTTTCTAAAAAATGGACTATGCCAATACCAAACAGATCATTAGGTATGTAAATATGTTCTAAAAACAAAATTATACTATTTATTTTTGTCTAAAGTTTTTGTCTGATGCTAGATAAAGCTGTATCATTGTACTGTTACAAGTTTGCTATTTTACTAAATTTTTGTATTATTATAAATTTCTCATTAAATATATTGTGGCAAGAATATAAAAAGGATTAAGAAGATTTAGAAAATGAAAATTGAAGTAAGTACTTTATAAAATTTGAAAACAAAATTTGAATAATAACTAATTATTTTAACAATTAATATCATACTGAAATGGAGATAGACAGAATTGATGATAATTATCTGCTTACGAAAGGGTGGGCTTTGAAAGAAAACTAAGAACTTGGTAGAAAAGATAAAGGCAAGAGAATAAAACAACAAGTCAAAAATATGCTAGAATATATGTATTTGAACGGTAACTCAAACTCTCAAGATAAGCTTACAGCACAAAAGATGTTTAATAAACTTTGAGAGTTTGTATTAAGTGGGGAGATCAAACAAGATGATATATCTAAAGTTTCAACAATACAAAATTAGATTAGTAGATATCATAAGAAGTTCAAAGAAAAAGCCACAGAACATGCTCAAAAGGTACTAGAAGAAATTCTATAAAGCTTTTTTTTCTCAACTGAAGAGGTGTATAAACAAAGCTTGCTGTTATCAGCTAACAATATGATATATATACATAAATTCTAAATTTATCTGTAATCTGAACTAGAATAAAAGAGAATAGT
>CAJVPY010005218.1:0-11698 GCA_910591965.1 Dentiscutata erythropus
CCATATTACAAAAGCACCGTCCCTGGGATTCGAACATGGGATCTTCCCATAACGTTTGGTGAGGGTGACAACTAGACTACTTCACTAAGTCGCCACACCTCTATAGCTAATATATTTATCTAACCATCTATTGAAGTCAGTATATCTTTTTATTTTGATGTGATATAGGTTATCCTTTTGATTCTGATTTACTTGAGCTATCATATTATTTATACTATTATTATTTTGAGCTGCTGAACTATATGCTGTGACTCATAATGATACCCAGATTAACTTATATATTAATGTTGCTATTTTGTTGTGCAGCTCTACTGTATCAATTTGATTTTTAGGTGTTCATGTATCCAAGATTATTACTTCTATGGGTATTTTTCTCATTATATATATGTTGTGTAATTCGATATAAACTTTTGGACGAGTTAGTGCGGGAGTTCATTAGATTTCTGTAATTTATTATAGGCTTGTAGTATTACCTGGCTTATAGTGGTTGTATTAGAATTACATATTAACTAATGTATATTATCCTCGATTTTGGTTAAGCATCTTCTACAAACTGGGATTCATATTTGTCTTGATGCTTTTTGTTGAGGTTTTCAAAAGTCAGAAGTTCATTTAGTAGCATCTTCATTTTGAGTGTCTGAGTTTAGACTTTTTTGGATCAATTCCTCTTGAAAGAGGCTTATCTTTAAAGTTTATATATTCATAGATTAGTCACTACTATTCTATTCCTGATTGAAGCCAGTTCCATAGTCTTCTTTGTTGTAACCAATTATTTATCCTCGCTGTTCGTAATAATGATTTTATAGTATTATTTATAGTTGTTAGTAGGGTTTGAGTATTAAGTAATACTGAAAAATTTTTAACTAAAGCTTTTGATAAGATGAATTCTGTTGAAACAGGGTCGAGGTTATGTTCTATTGTTGGTGTTACTAGTTTCAATTCTATATTAAGAAACTTTATATTTATTAATGTATTGATATCTATCTTTTAATCTGTATAGTCTTGCCTTTTTATTTGTTGTATCCAAAGAGGCTCACTACAGTGATTAAATCTAATATCTCGAATAAATATTGAGTTTGTACTGAGTACTATCTTAGATTCTGAGAGTGCTAGCATTTGAAGAATCAACAGGGCTGTAAATGCAACCTTTTGTGAAGTTGGCCAGGTCTTGTTTTGAATAGCAATTATCAGCTTATTATCTATATATAAGGTTACTGTTAGTATTACTATTTTGTTGTTTCACCAAATTTTTACCAGAATTTTTGCTTCCAATTCTTTCTTTGATGGTAGGTTTATAAAGATTTTTTATAGTTTTTTATCAATATCTGTAAATACTTGGGTAAAGCGGTATGTTATTGAATGCCTAGCTGGGATGTATTGATATTGCTAATTAGATCTTCTGGTTGGTGGTGGCTTTGTTTCAAGTATTAATCTACTCACATGCCACTTTCATGATTTTGCTACCTGTATGCTGTAGATTTGGCTAGACTGTCTCTCAATGATGCAAGTTACTAGTTTCTTGTTAAATAGTTTGTATTCACAGTTTGGGCATGGCTGCACATATCCTGTTTGATTAAGCAACCAGTGTCTTATACGAATAGTCTCATGAGTACAAGAAGTAATTTTTCCTATTAGTTTGTCAGCCATGATAACCTATTTATTTTCTTTGGTGGCCTTCTGCCAAAAGTATAGGTTTGGTGTTTTCAAGAATAGTGTTAATAATTTTATATCTTGGATCGCATCTTTTACTTAATTGAACCATCGTAGTATTCTTCCTAGTGAAATCTTGTTTATATTGTGATGAAATTCAGTCCACTCTAAAGTTCTATCCATATTGAAGTTGAGAAATTGCTCAATTGCCTCTATATTGTGTTTATTCAAAAAGGACTTGATATGTGAGGGTCTGGGTTAGGGTGTGTAGCACAGCTATCACGAGCATGCCATCATGGCATGCCAAGGGTGGCATGCCATAGGGCATACCTTAAAAGAGAATTGATATAAGACATGCCACTTATATATAATCAATATATATGTATGTCTATTTTCAGAAAATTTTTGAATACTAGATAGTTGACTAATATAAAATACAGGCAAGGGTGCCAGAAAATTTCGGGATTTATGAATCATCTGAGATTTTTAATAATAGTGTGCTACTGGCATGCCGGGGTGGCATCCTGGCATGAAATTTATCAGATAGCATGCCTTATAGTATGCCAAATTTCTTAGCCATGCTACCACCCTAGTCTGGGTATTGTTTTCAGCAATTCATTAATAGGTGTGCCCAAAATAGTTTGTAGAACTGGCTACTAGAAGTAGTGTTCATAATTAAGCTTTTTATACGCAGTGAATTTATTATCTGTACTATAAAGAAATTTGCTATCTCAATCGAGAAGGTGGGTTCACTTATTAGGATCGAAGTATTTGTTAGTGCTTTATTTTGTAGGTTTTGTATATGAACTTTTGTACTAGATAGATCAAAGTTGTAGCTATTTAGTAAGGTATTCATAATTTAGATATGTTGTTGTTTTTGTAGGTCCATGATATTCTGGAGTCCATATTTCAGAGGGTAAAAGAGCATTAAGTCTGGTATAGAGCGTGCCAGGTTTGCTTTTTGTTTTACTATATTCACATAGCTTTGTTGAATCTTTTTACATAAGAAGCAAGAAAGGATAGTGTTTTGAAGTCTATATCTAATTCTAGCCAGTATAACTGTATTTATTATATATATTGCTTGTTTGTCAGTTATTATAGAGAATCTTAGTTTTTTCATTTCTAAGTTTGCTTCCCTAGTAATTGCTCTGTATATAGCATGTTTTCATTTGGACCAGTTTGTATAAGTTCCAAGAAACTTTAGCGTTTGATCTGGTTTTATATTATTAATATTGATATTTTTAAATTTAATTGGTTTTAGATTTTTGTCATTATGTGTTAGTGTAGATTTAAGTGGGTTTATGGTAATACTGACAAGTTTATAAAAGGATGCTGCCACTTTTAGGATTTCCTTGAGTTGTAATCAGCTCTGTGCAATCCAAGTAGTATTGTCCATATAAGCTATTATAGAAGTATTTAGACAATCTTGGTTCTTTTTCTCTGAAATATTAGTAGACATTTGGTAATCTGTAAGCTCCTTATTTATATGGCTTATTAAGGGGTTATAGTAAATATGCCAAAGTAGGGATAACAGAATCTCACCATAGTCTATCCCGTCCTCGACCTGGTATAGACCAGTTCTACCAATAGTCATTAATACTTGGTTTTGACGATTGGAGAAGCAGTTGATTATTGTGTTGATAATTTTGGATAGTAGCTTTATTCTTTCTAGTACACAACGTAACAACGGTAAGTGTACTATATCCTATACCTTCGACATATCCTGTGATAGGATCTATAGCTCATTCTTGTTTATCTCTGTGTCTTCTCTTAACTGAGCCAATCACTGTATTGGTTCTAGAGTTGACATATATAGCAGTGCCACATTATTTAAAGGGTCTAGTATTAGATAGCTAGTGAATATTTTATTCATACGATTTGTTAGTATTTTAGTGAAAACTTTGCAAGGGTGTTCAATTAAGGTTATAGGGCAGTCCGTCCCATATCTCTCTCCATGTATGATGTCTTTGTGATAGACCAAACCAAACTATTCTTTTATGCTTTTGGGGTATCTTTTAATACCAGATATTGGTTTAAAATATATAGCAAAGCTTCAAGAGCTGCTATTGGTAAGTTACATAGCATCTCGTTAGAGATCATTGAAGGTCCTGTTGCTTTGTCTAGAGGTGTATTACTTATTACTTGCTGCATTTCAGGTATAGTTATGGGCTTAAATAATTTATTAAAGATTCTGGGTGCTATGCATGTTTTGGGTTTATAATAGTTCTTCTAGCTAGGCCATTCCTCTGGGTCACTTTTATTTAATTTGGTCCAATTCTTAAAATATGCTTTGACTGCTTCTTTGATCATTTTTGGTTTTGTAATAATCTGTGATGGAGTTACAATATTATGATATGTTACTTGTTCCTTACTCTTATAAGATGCTGTTTATCATTGCAAAGGTATTAGACACGAATTTCTTATATCTTTGCTCTACAAAAGAGTTTATTCTTTTTTTCTTCTCTGCATTGTTCATGCAGTAAAGGCTGTATTTCGAATTTGTTTCAAGGACTGCAGAGTATTGGTATATTGAGAACCAATAAAATATATATTTGTTACTGGTAAAGTAGATATTCCTGTCAAGTCACTTAGGGTTTTCAATTCCTTATTTATCTGTGATACTATGTATTCTGGCATAAGTGGTGGATAAACTGACTTGAATATTGCTAAAGTTTTATTTGCAACTTTTAGTCCTCTATGCAGTTGAGTTGCCTTAAAGGAATGTGATAGCAGATGGTATGTTATCTTTAGCTGCTTGTTTCACTATACTGTATCAGATGTTTGTATAGCGATTCAGAGATTCTCTATCATTAATTACCAAGTTAGAGATTGGGGAACTTCTTAGATTTGTTTGGCAAATTGTAACCAATCGTCCTCTGTTGTTTGTCATAGAGATAAACATTTCACTTTTGTCTTTTCGTTCTTTGCTTACTTAGTATTGATAACAAGTGCCATTTTGTTTGAAGAATTTTATAGCCACTTCTAGTTATATAGTCTGCATCTTTTATTGACAAAGGTTCAAATGCTAGTGCAATTTCTGGGTTTATCCAAATATTGTCAATTTGACTGTTTATCTTATTTCATTCTTATGTTGGTTCGATTATATCATATAGCTCCAAGAGGCTAATCATACCAGATAATGATATGACCTGGTTAGTCTATAATTGGGTAACCAAACTGAACCAAAAAAATTAGGTGAACTAATTAAGCAAAAGCTTAACCGGTTAACCCAGTTATTCAGTTGACCTGATATAATTGGTTGCCCTGGTTGATCCGATATAATCAGTTGACCCAGTTGACCTGAATTATTTGAGTCAACCGAATTAACTGGGTCAACTAATCTCTTTTATCCATATAGATCTCTATAATAAAATAATCGATAATCCTATAATTGCGATTTTGCTATCAGTATAGACCTGTGATCCGTTTTTTTTAGCCATCAATAGATTTGCTTTACAGCTATTTTAATAATTTCTGGAACACCTAATAAAAATTGGCTGAATGATTTTTTAGCCGATTCGATTAAGTGATTTTGGCATAATAGATTCAATAAAAATTTATATATATATACGTAATTAAGATCAGATACTGAATACATTACGGCGGATTTGTCAAATTTGATTAATTTTTGGACCCAAATTTAAGGACAAATTTTATTATTTATTTTTTAAGATTAAAAAATTATTAGCACTCTGATTTAACAATATGTTTAACACATTTTTCCCATTAGTGCAAACCATGAACAAATATATAATTTAATAGTTTTCAATGAGCGTCAGTAACATTGACAGTATGTTATGGACAGAAAATTTAAAAAGTATATAATTGTTATATCAGCATTACATATATGTAAAGTCAATTAAATAACTTACAATAGGTGGTCAAATTTTTCAAATTTTGGGTATTTTACAAATTCGCCGTAATGAAATATTATTTCTGGTAGATTACGGAAATATGATATTTTCAAAGCATCTTAACTGGAAAATATTTTTTAAAAAAATTTAGAGGCATATCATTTTAAAAAATTACCAAACACTTAGGTTTAGCATATTTTTTATAAGTCGGGTTCTTAATCACTTTCAAAAATAGGATGTATTGAAAAGTTTTCATCACTTTCAGAACCACTTTCACTGAACCACAATCCAAGATTGAACTCTTGTTAGACATTATAAAAATTTAAAGAGCTACGAACCAACTTGCAATTTGTATATACAAATAAAAGTAATAGTTATTTATGTACTTCATGCAATATATTTATTATAAAAGTCTAATTAATATATAGTGCATTTTTTATATTTCTTGTTAAGACTTAATTGACACATTAAACATATTGGATAAGCATTCGAACGAAAGTTTAATAATGTTGACATTATTATTACAACAGTCTGTAGAACAGTCATTAAAAATCAAAAATAGTTTTTATTATATGGAAATTACAAACTTAATTGAATCAGCTATAAAATTATTCGGCCAATTTTAATCAGGGTGTTCCAGGAATTATGAAAATAGCTGTAAATGAAAAAAGTTTAACGAACAACTTCTAGTTAACTCAAGTTAATTAGGTTAGCTGACCCGGTTGACCCAAATAACCCAGTTGACCCGAATAACTCGGTTGACCTGGTTGACCCGAATAGCTTGGTTGATCCAGTTGACACAAATAACTTGATTAACCCAAGTTATTCAGGTCATCTGAGTCAACTGAATTAGGCAGATCAACCGATCTAACTGAAGCAATACGGTTAACCCAATTGTATCCAGGTAAGTCAACTCGGTTAACCGATTAGGAATTTTTTACCTGGTACAAATTATTAATACCAGATTGATGGAGGTGAGTAATAATAGGAGCTACTCTAGATTGGTTTTGTTGATTAATATTATTATTAAAGTCTCCAGCTATGATTAAGTCTAGATGTGCTGCTTTGGCTTGTTAGATAAATTGCACTGCTTTAGTAGATATATTCGTCAGAACTGATGGGATATATATTGCAATTAATCGTAGTTGTTGTTTATGAGAAAATTAAAAGTCTATCATTAATAGAGGCCTGGAATTGTTTTGATATTCCTAATGTATAGTTTAAGAGAGAGAGTGATGCCAATAGCAACACCAAGGCTTGTTTTTCTATTTGCTGCATAGTCAATGTCATTGTTAGCTGTATAAATTTTATATAGAGAATTGGAAAGGGCCTTCCTAGTTGCCAAGAATTGTGGTAATTTTGTTTCTGTTATAACAATGATTTGGATCTCCTCTTCATAGCAGTATTCAAGCTATTCTTGTAGTTTTATGTTATTGTTGAGACTTTAATTATCTTGATTTTGTCAATTGTATTTTTTGTTTAATTATTTGGTGTAGAATTTAAATTGGACTGTGAGTCCAGTGTGTTGTTGTCTGTATTTATACATAGGAAGAGTAGTTATTGAAAATGTCCCATTGGGGCTTGGGTAGATCTGGAATATTAATGATTTGAGTAGGTATGCTTGCAAAGTTAAAGTGTTCCTTTAAGAAATTGACTGTGTGTTCAACTTTTTCTTGTGTAAGATAAAGGTTTTTCTACTGACTCTAATTTTTCTAGAATTTCCTCTACTGTTGTTGGCAATAGGGGTGTTTCTGGCTAAGCACTTGCCCAAATATTATTTGTATTCATTCAGCAGGAATTTCACAAAAGAAGTAGTGTTCTTTTAGTGTTCTGGCTGTGTCTACTAGCTGTCTCGGTAATGTTATAGAGACTGTTTAGTTTGCTAATTTAACTTCTTTAGAGTTTTGCAGCAATAGTGGCTTGTCCATGGTGTTAGCCATCATATATTGGAGTGGCAAAGGTAAGCTGTATTTGTAGATTGTATGTATTTCAGCAATGAATTCCTTTGTCTTTATTTGGAAATTCATATTGCCCTTGGACATTGACCTGCAGAGGATCTGCTAGTAGTAGAATTTTTTGCACAAAGTAGTTATTTGGCATTCTCTTGAAACCATAGTGTTCTCTCAACTTATCAACATAGTATTGCAGCTCTGTATTGTCAATAGAGTTGCAAGGAAAGTAACCCCAGACTGCAGAGTTTAGCTTCTGTGGTGTTGATGAAAGTTTATGTTTTGCTGGTGGAAGTTTAAAGTAGCTAGATAGCATTTTTTCTATGCCATAAAACTTTAATAATTTTTGTTTGTATTGTGTTAGGTATGGAAGCCTTGAACATTCAGTAATTGGAAACAGGTCTCGTACTTCTGGATGTAAATTGCTTGGGTTCTTGGGAAGTTCCTCAAGAGGGTCTTCGAAGTATGAATTGGGCAGTTTCATAAAATGATAAACTTTTCTCAATGCTAGTACTGTAGCTCTAGTTAATTTTCTATCTACTATTGGGAGTGAAATGGCATGATTTTCATTATATCTTCACCAATCTCTTGTGGATATGCAGGCAAAGGGTTTAATAGTCACGTATGGATAGATTCAATTTGTCTGTGTACATCCTCGAATTTCTGATCACATGTAATCCTTGCAAAGTTCAAAGCATAAAATATGTAGCAGGTACAGTCATGAGGGTTTACTAACAAAAAATCAATATTGCAGATAAAGTCAATAGCTAGTTTAATCTTGAGCTTCTGGAAGATTTGGTCTCTATTCATTTTGTTAATGAAGGTAGCATTATAAAGCCTCTTATAGCTTTCGATTGCCATTTGGAATAAGCTGCAATTGAATTCTTTTTGGTGAGCAGGTTTTGTATCTTTATTTTTTGAGAAGGTCCGGAAAAAGACCATGTCAAGATGCTTAAATTTCTGTGCTATTGCTGGTAGTAAGTTATGCTGTGTAGGCTTAGCTTTAATTTTATATATCCAAAAGTCATCCAATAATTCTTTATCTCAAAAGCCTGAATAATCTTGTCATTATGCCATGTAGTAGTGTCAAATTCTAGTATGCATAGCTTGGCTAGTGTTTGTACAACTTCATTTGCCTATATAATTGAGGTTTCATCTTTATTTTTTTTAATATTCTTTTTTAGCACATTACTGTATGATATAGGTGGCTATGATTCTATTGTTGCATTAGAGTGTAGATTCATTTCTTGATTAGTTTCATTGTCTATCATTTTTTCAGAGAGCCCTGTTGTGTCCAAGTGCTCGTGTCCTGTGGCTGATAGTCACTGTGAAAATATTCATTTTCTTTTTCTAAATTTTCTTCCATGCTTGTTGTGTTTTCCATTTTTGGTGTTACACTGCATTTTGATGGGGTAAGCTAGAATCCCCACTTTGTGTCTGTGTTGTTGAAGCATTTTGGTTATCTACAGAGGTAAAGTTAACTGGATGGGTATCAGTCTCGACTGGTTCTACCATTCTGGACTTTTTCGTAGGTCTTGTCTCAGTATTAGCCTCTATTGGTAGTTGTTCAGTAGTTTCACCTGATATCCTACTAGAGTCTATTAGGTGAAGAGGTGGTGTTAGATTAAATGTGAAGAAGAGTTCAAAGCTGTCTGGAGTTGTTTAGCTTGTAGGTCTTTCCATTTTCACTATTTTGCTAGCACTTAGTGTTGACTTGATGGGAGCTGTTTGCCCAAGGCCCAGTATAGTTTGGTCTTTTAATTAAAACTTAGTTCTAGTTCTAATCAGTATATACTTTATATACTAATTTATTTTACTTAATAAATTGGGATCTACGGGAAAGAGTTTTTCAAAAATTTTGATAGATAGCTTTTAAATTCATCTACTGTAATTAAATATATAGCTGTATTTGTTATTTAAGGGCTGTGTATTTTACTCTTAGAATGTTTCCTACAGTCTTCAACACTCTTTAATAATTATATATAGTTTTATATATAATTCTCTTAATAGATTAGCTTCAAATTCTCCTTATATCTGTGACTATCTTCATATAGTCATATTCTTTGTTATTGTTAATAAACATATTTATGTCTTCATACATGTTAAATTTATTAAGTTGTGTTCATGTGTGACTTGTGATCATTAGTATTGTATCATCATGACAATTGAGTATTTCCTAGCCTTACATATCCTCATATATGTTTGAGCTGCTGCCTCTTTCGATAAAGCTTTCTAAATCCACTTGAATAAGTCAATTATACGGTGCTTTTTTTATCTAGCCAAATCACAAATTTAATAGTCTGTGATAGACTAACCCATAAGTTCCCAGAATCATTCTTAGAGGTCAATTTTGAGTATAACACTGCATAAGTTAATATATGCGATGTTGAATTGAGATTTGTGGTTTTTATGTATTTCTGATGTGATGTACAATATAATATAGTGCTTGAATTTGAGAGAGATTTGGATATCCATTTAGCTCATCAGAAAGCCTGCTCTCATCTGTTATCATTATATATTAACCAAAGTGTCTATTTGGAGTAGATTGAAGAAGAGTTAACCCAGCAATCATTACAACATCACATGACAAGTGTTCGGCCTAGTTTAGGGTTGGTTATGGTTAGGTATATTTAGGCTAGTTTGTTTTAATTCTGGTAAACAAATAACATCATTATATGTTTATCATGTTCATGTGATCATTGATTACTAGGTTAACTGTTCTACAAGTATCCTACTTAATATAACAAGAAACAATGTTTACTTCATAGTATATGAAATCACTATTTCAAATGTCCAAAATTATTAAGTTATCTTGGATAAAATTTTTGAGAATCTACTATAGTTTTAATATAACAAAATAATAGATCATTTCATGAATGGTCATTTTACGTAATAACTAGCCGATTAAAATTTATTATTAATGATATAATTTTAATTTTGTATGTACTATCATTTCTTAATTTACGTTAATTGTTCAATTTGTAATTGAAAACAATACACATTACTTTGTAATCGGTAAGCAATTCTTGAATGTGTGACAGGTTGGTGCTATATGAATCAGCCACAACAACCTCCTTTATTTAAGTATGTACAATACGTTTATAAAATATCTTTTTGTATAAAATCTTTTACCATGTGCATTGCCAATTGTCCAGTACTTTGAATGTTTCTATTTTTCTTTTGCAAATTAAAAGATAACAGAGATATGTAATACAATTAACATTCACTATGCTGAACTATTATAAATTTTTGGAATTTTTAGTTTGTCTGTCATAAAAAGGCTCATTATAAAGAGAGTTGACTGTACTTAATAAGTATATAGATATCTATATTACAGTAATTTCGGAATGATGTTTAGTTTTAAAAGTAAAAATCTTTTTAACAATAAAGAACACTACTATTTTTCTTTTTTTAAAGATATTATTCAGCGTAGATTATAAGAAAAGCTTTTTTTATTTAAAGAAACTATTTTTGTAAACTATATAGTTCGTATATAATGGCTCATTTGAGATTTATTGCTATACTTTTAAAGCAAATCATTTTCTAATATGTGTTAAGAACTTTGCCGAGTTTTTTATCAACATGGTTTGTAAGAATTTTTGTATAATATAATTTATAAACATTATAAAAGCAAAGAATATGAATATTTCTTTGAATTCAAATAATGATATTAAAAACTAAAGGTTATGAAAAAATGAAAGGAAACATATTTTTTTGAAATATAACAAAAGCACGATTTGAGTAAATAATGTTAGAAATGGTGTGTTGTTCTATTAAAAAATATGATTTTATTATCATTATATTTAGAATATTTTAATTGGTGCAAATTACTTTGGCTGATCAATGCGCCACCAACCTTGTTAACAATATTCAATTTTGATGGTTTATTTACTTTATGCAGTGTAATCTTTATTACTATTTATGCTTAAGTAGTGTAATTTTTTTTTTCTATTTATCGCATTTTGTGCTGTCTTTGTGCATAAGATTGGCATCTAAAATTCCCTCTTAATCTATAAAAAGAAATTCTTTCACCCACCATTTTTATATATATCTATATCTATATCTAATATGAATCAATATTGATATCAATATGAGACTATATAGATGCAAGAAATTTATTTTTTTAGAAAAAAAAAAAAAAAAATTCAATTGGTTAAAAACAACCTAGTTTTATTAAAAAAACTTCCTTTTTGCACTTGTATGTCTATTTTACTTTATGTTTGTGTTACTACTTTTCGATAATTT
>CAJVPY010005219.1:0-11697 GCA_910591965.1 Dentiscutata erythropus
ATAGAGTTGCATTTTTAAAATCTGCAAAAATTACAAAATTTTAATTTGATTTCTAAGCTCACTTTTTTCGTTATTTCATGTTATATATTGTTGTACAATTTAATTTTAAATTAATATGTAGGTGAAAAAACATCACAGAATTAAAGTTTATAGTAATTTTATATGTTTTTTTTATAATTTTATATATATAAAAATTTACATATAACAAATCGTATAACTGTTAGTTAATAAGCATTATTAAAAAAATTGAAGTATTAGCTGAATGCAAAAATTTTTGAAAAGGTTGCTATATGAGTTCTGTTAGTGTTTATATAGGCTAGCATAGCCTGCAAGCTACTTGAGTTAAGTTATGTCAATTATGGTTGGGCTTGGCCTGGGCCATCTAACAGGTCAAAAGTATTTGATTGGCTATTAAATAGTGATAGTATAGTAAGTAGAATTTTTTTAATACTACAGTAATATATATATATATTTTTTCACTTTGATAATCTCGCACAAATTTATTGAATACTTTAAACATTGGCTTAAGTTTTACAATTAATATACATATTTGGCAAAAACCTGGCTACTTCTTAGGAGTGTGCCAGATATTACGTGATTTTTACTATAGATACATGGTTAGCATGAGGTATAGTAAACATATAAAAGACGTAATTATTTTTATTATACCACCTCTCATGGATAGGGTAGCCTTTTAATAAAAAAAAATCATATAATAAATAGCACGCCCCTTAAAAAGTGCCCAAGTTTGGTTATTACACTAATATTTGCCAACAAACATCTATATATGGTGCTAACTGTATTTAAAGTACTGCTCTAGTATGGTCATTAGACTACTATATCAGAACTATATCTATTTCCTTCTAATTTTTTCTTTTTTCTAAAGACAGCCAATAGCTTAAAGTAAGTGAGAAATTTTTAAACAGAACAGATAAGAAAACGACCAAAAAAAAAGAAAAAAAGAAAGAACAAAAAGAAATAAAATGATACTAATAATGCCCATGCCAGGCCTAAAAAATTATATACTATGCATAAAACTACTAAAGTTTTAACCAATAATATATGTGAACTTATTCCCTTATTCCTTTTTGAAACTTTCATTTCTTCCAGGAATAGCCACCAACCAAAACAAAAAAAACAAAAAACAAAAAGAAATAAAACAAATTCTAATAGCACTATTATTGCCCATGCAAGGCTTAAAAAATTATATACTATGTATAAAACTAATATAATCTAGCTTTACTTATAATATATATAACTATAAAATAGTTTGAAAACTTTTTACCACGAACTTAACAGATCGACATTTGTTTATTTCCACACATAGAGCCATACATTGTAGACCACATATGACTGTTTCGTGATTTTTTTTCCAATTTGGTAGTGGTATACAATGTAGATCATTTGTCGGGGGTACGCCAGATTTCCCACTTTTTGGCAGAAATTTTCAAAAAAACTCCAAAACATAGCGAGAGAGTGTAGAGAGGTGTTTGGTTATCTGTACTTGTAAAATTTCTAAAGGAGTATGTTGAATAACTCATTCTTATATTGTTCCTCTTTGTTTTGCTACAAAAACTTTCGTTGATGGAAGAGTACCAATCTTCACCAAAATTTTGTATACAAGGGCACCTTCTTCTGCTAGTTATCTTGTATTCCAACGCTTTTGGCTTGCTTGCTAAATAAATAAAGAAGTTTCCCAGCAATAGATTGACCTTTATAAAAACCATTTCTTGTATTATTCTACTATACTTTATAGTATAGCAATGCTCCAATATAAGTCATTTTGTTTTCCATTAGTGTAAAAATTTTGGTCCAAGTGATCATTGGGAAAAGTTCTTAAAAATAATACTACAGTAATATATTATTAAGAGAATTGCTATTTCCACTATGGTAATTTGCTATTTTCACTATAGATATACAAAATTTTTTATTTTTAGATAATAATATAAAAAACTTATAACCCTAACTTTATATTATATAATTCTTTAATCTAACTCTAACACTAAACCTAATAAGTAAACCTTTTTTTAATTTTAAATAAAGTTGTAGAGAAAATTTTTTTGGTTCTAATAGTAATTAGATTATTAAAATTGGCCTGGTGGATTTCAAGATATTTAGATTTAACTATATATTTGTAATTAATAAAATAGCAAGTAAGCTTTGTAGCAAAATTTTTTTAGTAGCTTATAATAAAATCATATCAATTCCAATGCAAACAATTCAAATTTATTTATATACTTATTAGAAATTACAATAATTTTGATACAAACTTAATTACAAATACTATAGAGTTGTTAAATAGAGTATGTACTTTGGAGTGGTTTTGGTTTGACTTCAAACCAATTTGAAGTAAATTAAAATTTGATAAACTAGAGTAAATTAGTTTATTAAACCAGAGTAATAAACTAAAGTAAACTAGTTTATTAAACCAGAATAATAAACTGGAGTAAACCAGTTTATTAGACCAGTTTATTAAACCAGTTTAACAAATTAGTTTAATTGGTGATCCACCAGTCAACCAGAGAGTGATCATAGTAAAATATGACTCAAATTACTTATAAAAATTGGAAGTCTTCAAATATAGTATACATATATTTAAAACTTTTTTTTATACTAAGTTAATCATCTTTCTAACTTAAAAGACTTTTGTAGAGCTTGTCAAGACGTATTTAATAGTGGTTAGAGTATTAAAATCAGCTTAGTAGGTGCCGAAAAAACATTTCTTTTACTATATAAACTTCTTTGCAAACAATACTATTATTTGCAAAAAAGTTTATATAGTAAAAAAAATGTTTTTAAAGATATCTCGGCATCTACCAAGCCAATTTTGATGCTCTAACCACTATTAAATGTGTCTTGACAAGCTCTACAAAAGTCTCTTAAATTAGAAAGGTGATTAACTTAGTATAAAAAAGTTTTAGATATACACATGCCACATTTGGAGACTTCTAATTTTTATAAGTAACTACTATATTAATCTTCATAAACTGTTATCATCTCAAATTATTTGCCTTTTGCTATGATATAAAAGTATATACTTTACATTTACTCCATGTATATTTATAAAGTATATTATTACTCTAGATGACCTTGTTACTTTGCTATATTAATACTAAGAAGGTTATAGTATTGTAACTGTATAAAAATGCTTTTCATGCAATTTTATCCTAACTCCTAACTTAATCCTAACTCTAATATTAATAGCTGCAAAATTTTTTTATAAAAAAACTATATTTGATACAGGGGGTGACAAAAATATTTCCACACCTAAGAACTTGGTTTATAACTCAAAAACTTACTAATTAATTTATATTCTTAATTTGACTATAGTAATCTTTACTTCTTGAAGATTATTTTATATCATTTTTAGATTAAATACTTGCATAATTAGCAAGTTATTTAATTTTACTTTTAGGATTTTGATAAATTTTGTAAGTGTCTATGTTTCTATGTAAATATTTTAATAACTATTAGTCTAATTTTAATAAAAGTTTACTAGCTTATAGAGAAACCATTTCTTTATCTATTGCAAAAATTTGATTAAATTTTAATCAATAATTAGCTAAGAAATTAAGAAAAACAAAAATTTTATAGGTCAAACTTCTAAGCTAATTTTCTCAATAATTAAAATTAACAATTTTTATTTTATCTAATAGATATGCACTTCCTCTACAATATAAAAAAAAATTAGCTAAATCTAATTACTAGTTGCAAAGATAAGTCAAATAATCTATCATAATATGTTAAATTTTATCCATTGTCATATATCTCAATTATCTTGGCAACTAGTTACAGACTTGCTAATTTTTTTTATTTATTTTGTAGAGGAAACATAATACTTTTAAATAAAAAAAAGTTCACTCGATTTTAATTACTAGAAGCCAAAATAATTGAAATTAAAGTTCACTATTAATTTGGTAATATTATGGCATGATTTTCATTGGCAATTGTCAAGATCATTATGTAACACAATTGTAAAGGTATACTCAATTCACTTACACATACTTTCTAACCCATAGTTTTTTACTAAATACCTTTTTTATTTTTATTTTTTTTGTATCTAGCTAGACTAAATTTAAACTTTACTATAAGTTTAAACTGGATTTGAAAACTAATATACAGTATTTAGATATTGTTACAATGCTATAGCCTTTTAAGTACCAATATAGCACAGTAACAAGATCACCTGGTGCAGTGATATACTTGATGAATATATATGAGGTGAAAGTGAAGAATTGGATTACTTCACTAGCAGAAGACAGACGATTTGAGATAGTAACAATATATAACTTTATTAAAATAACAAATGGTAATAAGCCTTGCCTGTAGGAATTATCTTAGAGGGAGAATATTACACTTTACAAAAGAGAATAAGAGAAGTATCTAATGCTATGAGAGGAGTATGAACTCTAAACTGAGTAGAAGGGGCAAATACACTTTTTATATATCTTTTACATGTCAAGCCAAGGTAGTAGAGGGAGTTGAGAGCTGTATTAAGAGAATGGAGAGAGTTGAGGGACTTGAGAGCCATGTTAAGGGAGTTGAAGGCTGTGTTGAGAGAATAAAGAGACTTGAGAAACTTGAGAGCCATGTTGAGAAAGTTGAAGGACATGTTAAAAAAGTTGAAAGCTATGCATTATCTTTGATACTACCTTGTTTATTTTAGCCACAATATGTGTTACCATGGCTCTACTTTAATATTTTACTTAACAAAATTTCTGTTAACTCTTATACCAATAATAATATATAATACAAATATAATAATAATAATATCCAATATAAAATATAAGTTAATAATTATAAGCTAAATAATACAAAATATAGAATCTAAATTATGTACTACACTAAGCTAATCTATAAAAACCTGTTTTACAACAATATAGTTTTGATTCTAAATAAGTTTACTTAGAGCATAAATATATATTTTATTAGTAAAATATTGTATGATGCAAAAGTTTCTATATTTTTATTAATAAAAATATAGAAAATCTTGTATAACACAATATTTTATCTATAAAATATATATTTGTGTTTTAAGTAAACTGGTTTAGTGCTAAAAAATACATTATTTTAGTATAGGTTGCTATATTTATTATAAAAATTAAAGAGAAGAAGCTTAATTTTAGAATTTTTTATCAAAAATTCAAAATTAAGTATTTTTTTTTAATATTTATAATAAATATAGCAACCTATATTGAACTAATGTATTTTTTAGCACTAAACAAGTTTATTTAAAACATAAATATATATTTTGTTGGCAAAAAATTGCATAATGCAAAAGTTTCTATATTTTTATTAATAAAGATACAGAAAATCTTATATAAACAATATTTTATTAATAAAATATATCTTTATATTCTAAGTAAACCAGTTCAGCACTAAAATATACATTAGTTCAGTATATATTGCTATATTTATCATAAATATTAAAGAAAAGATGCTTAATTTTGGAATTTTTTATTAAAAATCCAAAATCAAATATTTTCTCTTCAATTTTTATAATAAATATAGCAATTTATATCAAGCTAATATATTTTTTAGCCTAAACAAGTTTATTTAGAGCATAAATATATATTTTGTTAGCAAAAAATTGTATGATGCAAAAGTTTCTATATTTTTATTAATAAAAATATAAAAAATCTTATATAATGCAATATTTTATTAATAAAATATATCTTTATGTTCTATGTAAACTGGTTCAGCACTATAGAATGCATTAGTTTAGCATATATTGCTATATTTATTATAAATATTGAAGAGATTTAGAATTTTTCATCAAAACTTCAAAATTAAGCATCTTTTCTTCAATTTTTACATTAAATATAGAAATCTACCATAGGTTTCCAAAAATAAGCTACCCTTTTTTGGCCAAAAAGTTATACAAAAATTATAGGGGTAGCTTATTTTCGGGTAAAATTTTGAAAAGTTAATTTTTATTATTTTTTCAAAATTTGAAAGTAGTTTCTACATATAAAGTCAAAATTCTATTAAGTAAATCGATGAAAGTCACTTAATAGAAGTTGTTCAGGACGTAAAAATACACATATTCTGAAAGTTTGAAGCAAATTGGAGAACTTTTTACTAAGATGTTTTTGCATTTTACGTTTGAATATAAAATGCAAAAACATTTTAGTAAAAAGTTTTCTGATTTGCTTCAAACTTTCAGGATATGTGTATTTTTACGTCTTGAAAAACTCCTATTAAGTAACTTTCATCGATTTACTTAATAGAATTTTGACTTTTATATATATAAACTACTTCTGGATTTTGAAAAATTATTGGGAGTAGCTTATTTTCAGAATAAAGATTTTTTTTATGTTTCTTCTTCAAGAAAAGAGGAGGTAGCTTATTTTTGGAGATAGCTTATTTTCAGAAACCTATGATATACTGAATTAATATATTTTATAATGCTGAACAAGTTTACTTAAAGCATAAATATATATTTTGTTGGCAAAATATTGTATGATACAAAAATCTTCTATATTTTTATTAATAAAAATATAGAAGATCTTGTATAACATGATATTTAATCTATTTTATTATGCAGCCATGTTATTAATAGCTGCACTAAAAATTCTCATATTTTTGCATTTTATATTATCACTAATTTATCTTTTTTTTTGGAGCTTAATTTTAACAATAACATTATTCTAAAAAAAAAAGAAAATAAAAAAAAAAAGTTTAAATCGATGACATAGATATACGAATATGAGAAAATAGTATAATTATCAATAACTACTTCATAATAATACCATTATTGTGCAAGTTGTAAAAAATATGCACGTGGGTGTTTAATAATAGCAGATAATTGGCTTAGACCATGCCGTGAAATAAAATGATCTGCGCTAATCACCTGCCGTCATTAAATACCTACGTGTATATTTTTTACAACTTGTACAATAACTATATAAAATATATCTTTATGTTTTAAGTAAACTGGTTTAGGATTAAAAAATATATTAGTTTAGCATATATTGCTATATTTATCATAAATATTAAAGAAAAGATGCTTAATTTTAGAATTTTTTATTAAAAATCCAAATTTAAGCATCTTTTCTTTAATTTTTACAATAAATATACCAAACTAATATATTTTATAATGCTGAACAAGTTTACTTAGAGCATAAATAGATATTTGTTAGCAAAATATTGCATGATGCAAAAGGTTCTATTTTTATTAATAAAAATATAGAAACTCTTATATAATACAATATTTTATTAATAAAATATATCTTTATATTCTATGTAAACTGGTTTAGCACTATAATATATATATATATATATATATATTAATGTTAAAGGTAAGACCATGCTCTTATCTTTATTAAACTTAATGAAAACTTTTTACAAAATTAGAAAAGGTTTTATATTTTAAATCTAGTGCTAAGAATAAGAACTCAGACTAACTAAAAATGTTAAATAGACAAATCTAGTTTTTTATCTGCAGCCTAAACCTCTATAAAATATATTAGTTCGGTATAAATTTCTATATTTATTATAAAAATCGAAGAGAAGATTCTTAATTTTGGATTTTTGATAAAAAATTTTAGATTTAAAAATCTTCTCTTCAATATTTATGATAAATATAGCAATATATATCAAACTAATATACTTTTTAGTGCTAAACTAGTTTACTTAGAACATAAAGATATATTTTATTAATAAAATATTGTGTTATATAAGAGTTTTTGTATTTTTATTAATAAAAATATAGAAACTTTTTCATTACGTAATTTTTTGCTAACAAAATATATATTTATACTCTAAATAAACTTGATTAGTGCTAAAAATATATTAGTTAATATAAGTTGCTATATTTATCGTAAAAATTGAAGAGAAGATGTTTAATTTTAGATTTTTGATAAAAAATTCCAAAATTAAGCTTCTTCTTTTCAATTTTTATGATAAATATAGCAACTATACTGAAATAATATATTTTTTAACACTGAACCAGTTTATTTAGAACACAAATATGTATTTTATAAATAAAATATTGCATTATACAAGATTTTCTATATTTTTATTAATAAAAATATAGAAACATTTGCATTACACAATATTTTACTAAAAAAATGTATATTTATACTTTAAATAAACTTGTTCAAAATCAAAAACTATATCTAAATATTTTAGTTTGCAAACTCAGTTCAAACTTATAATAAAGTTTGAGTTTAGTCTAGCTGGATATAAAAAAAATAAAAATAAAAAAGGTATTTGATAAAAGACTATAAAGTTAGAAAGTATATGTAAGTGAATTTAGTATGCCTTTATAATTGTGTTATGTAATAATCATGACAATTACCAATGAAAATCATAGCATAATATTACCAAACTAATAGTGAATTTTAACTTCAATTATCTTGACTTCTAGTAATTAAAATCTAGTGAACTTTTTTTTATTTAAAAGTGCTATGTCTCCTCTACAAAATAAATAAAAAAAATTAGCAAGCCTGTAACTAGTTGTCAAGATAATTGAGATATATAACAATGAATAAAATTTGACTTATTATTTGACTTATCTCTGCAACTAGTAATTAGATTTAGCTTAATTTTTTTTATATTGTAGAGGAAGTGCATATCTATTAAATAAAATAAAAATTGTTAATTTTAGACTAATAATCATTAAGAAAATTAGCTTAGAAGTTTGACCTATAAAATTTTTGTTTTTTTTTAAATTTCTTAGCTAATTATTGATTAAAATTTGATCAAATTTTTATAGTAGGTAGAGAAAAGGTTCCTCTATAAGCTGGTAAAATTTCATTAAAATTAGACTGATAGTTATTAAAATATTCACATAGAAACACAGACACTTACAGAATTTATCAAAATCCTAAAAGTAAAGTTAAATAACTTGCTAATTATGCAAAGATGTGATCTAAAAATGATATAAAATAATCTTCAAGAAGTAAGAATTACTATAGTCAAATCAAGGACATAAATTAATTAGTAGGTTTTCGAGTTATAAGCCAAGTCCTTAGGTGTGGAAATATTTTTGTCACCCCCCTGTAGTACGGCTACATGTAGCCTATAACTACAAATAAATTAATTCTTAAAAATTAAGACTTGTATTAAAAGTAAAAAATTTTTTATATTCAAAGACATAATGGAGATCACATTATTGCGATACCTCTTCAGACATAATAATAACTCATGATTAGCATAACATTACTCAATCATATAGAGAATGTTGTATTTATTTTTATTATGAAATGAATAGCAAACAAATAGTACTCTCCAATTAATAATTTATTTGGATGAAATCGGTATATTGTTCAAATTTATTTTGCATCTGTAATATACATTCACACGGAATCCTAAAATCGATGGTTCACAAATATTTTAATACAACAATATCGATAGAAAAAGCAACAAAAGAATATTTATAAAAAAAAAAAAAGAACGGTCATAGTAATAAACAAACAACATCAATATAAATAATTTGTTTTTTATGATCTTATTACTCGCAAGTTTCTGACAATTCCAATGGAGGATGTCGAAAGTCTTGATTATCTAATGAATATTCTTTACTCTCTTCTAATTCATTTATATCATTATCGTAATCAGTTGAAAGTAAACTATCCAACTTCTCGCACGTTGATTGATTTGAAGATGAAATGGATTTCTTGTTCAAGTCTTGATTTCTGTAATCCACACTTGGACTGCCTTGAGCATCCTGAAACTTTCTGTGTCCCACACTTGGACTGCCTTGAGTATCCTGAAACTTTCTGTGACCCACACTTGGACTGCCTTGAGTATCCTGAAGCTTTTTGTGATTCGCACTTGGACTGCCTTGTACATCCTGAAACTCCTTTAACACATCAGAGTCTGAATCATTGAAACCAAACTCAAAACAATAAATAAAACCCCTTGAACAACCCGCCACGACTCTTTCTTCATCAATTCCTAACATATTAAATACACCATCTTCTACATTTGAAGAGTTTTTTGGGCCGCATATTATATCCTTACTACTTAATCCCGTAAGAAAGTTGTAAACAAGAAGATGGCCCTTAGGTGGGAAAGAAACAAGTGAACCAATCACTCCATGGTTGTATTTAGCATCAATTCCTGCACAAAGCATACGGTACAAAATATTTTCGTTTTTATAATGAATTTCGGGATCTTGAGAAAAAATATGCCAATATTTTTTATTCTCCTCAGTTTCTGAACATTGAGATGAATTAATTTTTTTATCCTCCTCAGTTTCTGAACATTGAGATGATTCAATGCTGCGATCCATCGCTTTCCATTTTAAGTGAAAAATAGAACCAGAAGGAGCGATACATAAAAGATCGCGACCTTCACCTTGATAATCAAATGCGCAGGTACTAATTGATGTTCTTGGAGAAATATAATATTGGTGATGTTCATTTGTAGCAAGATTGAACGTATCAATTGCACCATTAGTTGAAACAGAAAGAATTATATTGCGACCGATAAACCGTACACCAGCGACCTATTGTTTATTTACATAAAGCAATTGAAAAATAAAATGCGGAAAACAATGGTTTAAAATAAAGTCATAACTAACCGCATTAGGATGCTTATGAAACGATGCGACTTTTCTACCGTCAGCCCATGATATAACATGTATTAAACCTTTACAAGTGCCTAATACTATATATTCTTTGTTCATGGCCATACATTGAGTTCCTATCCATTGTCCTGAAAGAAATTGGTCAAGGAATTCACCTTTCGAAAGAGAAAATATTTTACACCCAAAATACCTAAAAAAATAAATGTCAGATTGAAGAAGCAAGTTATCAATACTTATCAAACAAATGAATAAATAATAAATCATACCCATAATATGAGCCACAAGCGATAACATCCATATCTTCAAGAAAATCGACACATAAAACATCAGCACCAAAATCAATAGTATGGTTGCATTCACCAGTTTTGATGTTCCAAACTTTAAGATAGTTTTCACTTGAACCAGTAACCAATATATTCCCACGCAATTTTAAGGCAGTCACTTTATTGCTGTGTGCTTTAAAGCGCGATACTTTGGTAGCAGTTCATCGTCTCCAATTTAATTGAATTCGATAAAATTTTTCCCAACTATTTACCGAAGATCTAGTTCTAGGTGGAAGTGGCTCTGGCTCGAACAGCATCGCGCTGTGGTGTTGCCATATTGTTTCGTCCAACGAAATAGTATAACTAAAAGATCGAAAAAAGAAAAAAAAAAAAAAAAACCAATTATAACGTACAAAATTATAATCCATGTTTATCTAGTTTCGATTAAAGCTATTTTTGGAAGTACCATTTTTTGGAGACCTTAATAAAAAAAAAAAAATTATTTGGTAAGATCCGTTTCTATCACGATGTTAAATAAACCGTTAAACTGTTAAAGATCTTTACCGTACGACACCGACAAAGGGTAGACACGGGAAGTTCAATAAAAATCCTTATCCAAATTTCGTCTGGCAATAAATCAAGGGGAGAGGTTTTACTGCTTTTAGATTTTTCTAGGTTTTCCATGACAATATTATGTTCGGGAAAATAGACTTATACACAACCATCTTTCGGATAATCAACAAACTTATTCGTATAATGCTGGCCAACGATTCGTTATTGCCAGTGTGATACAAACTTTGTGAACCGGTTGGGCTGAGCCTAGTGTTGTAAGCCGACTAGGGCAGCCGCAGCTAAGCCGGCTTAGCCGACTAAGCCAGCCGAAATAATATGGTCGGC
>CAJVPY010005220.1:0-11692 GCA_910591965.1 Dentiscutata erythropus
GAGAAATTGCTTAAAAACTATAAATAATTATATTAAAAATATTATATATAGTTTTTAAGCAATTTCTCAAGAACTACATATCCAAATTGGCTAAAATTTTAATATATTATAGCCCAATATCACTTCTATCTTCAGTAAAAATTTTATTTAATTTGGTTTGGTATTTGTAGAGAAACTTATAGCTGGAGTTAATATAAATATAGCTATAAAAAATAATTATAAAAATTAGACTATATATATATTATTTGCTTGAATTTGATTGGCTAGTTTAGTATCCAGTGGGGGGAGAGGGGTACCCTCTTAAGAGGTGGAAATCACTTAATAAATGTCTATACCCTTATAGCTATTATAAATATTAATAAATAAGATTAGTCACAGCGAGACCCATCAATATTTAAAAAAAAAATAAAAAAAAAAAATAAAAAATTAGGATTCTGCAGCCTAGTGGTCTAGACACCCAACTCTCTATGAGCAGGTTTCGGATTCAAGTCCTAGTAGATACATTTACCTATGAATATTTAAAAGTATTTGCTATAGGAAGTTCAAGTGAATACAGGTCTGAATTAGAAATTTCCGGAAGGAGATCCATTGTGAAGTAGTTGGCACTATGTATAACAATAGTTATTACAGAAGATTCTATTATACAAAGGTTGTGTATGTAAATCTGTAACTGGCAAGATAGTATCAACAACCTCTAAGATGATATTGGGAATCTTGTTTGGGAGGATGACTGGGCAGTAACCAAAATTGAAAAGTGGTGAGAAATGTGATAAACACAAAGGGACCTGTAGTAAAGAATTGGCCTTACTAGATTTGGCACATATGGAACTCTCTAGCTAATAAGAAGTTGAAGCATAGAGGCGTATATATGTTAATAGACCTAACAGGCTCTGGTTGTACCTATATGCGAGTTTTTAGCATTAAGATGACTTGGGAACACCAATATAAGTATAACCAATATAAGTATATATAGTAGTAACCAGAGGCTACAACTGCTGAGAATCATCATAAAAAGAAATGATGATGCACCTGTTATCTCTGAGCCTCATGATGCTATCCAACTATACTGACTACTGGAAGCATTTGCAAAACATGTCTAGACAGCCTTGTCACCATATTGGAAAATATAGCCGTTAGCATAGCTAATTGGATATATTAAGACCTGGTTTTAAAAGTCGCAAGAAACTAGCTAGTTATGGCAGCATGCAGGCTTGAGATACTTACCTATTTGGGTAGAGGCAGCTGCATGGCTTGAAATACAAACTTCTGGAAAGTATAGCAAGTAAGGATTGAGAGAGAAAATCCCTCTAACAGGAGGTATACCAAACTGAAAGCAATAAGGGCCTGACAGATATTATATAATATCCATTTACTATGATGGTACTCCCTTCCTCTACATAAAACAATTTTGATTGGCTATTTAAATATATATATATAATATATATATATATAGTTTTTAATTAACTCTTTTTGACGATCACTTGGACCAAATTTTCTGATGAAAAGAAAAGCCCTTTTTCAATACTAGAGAATAGTAACCTGTAGTAAGACAAATCAACAAGACAGTTTTTATAAAGGTTAACCTTTTTTATCTCTTGAGGACTCCTTTATATATTTGACATACAAGCTAAAAGCATCTATATACAAGATAACTAGCAGAAGATGGTGCTCTTGTATACAAAATTTTGATGGTTAGGTGGAAGTGATAAAGTCCAAGCTTTTTGTCAACAAAGCTATCGGTTGTAAAACAACTAGGAAATAGTTTCTTTTAAGCTACACTTTTTTTTTTTCTGGCCAAGTATTGCCTACTATTTTTTTTTTCTGCTTCTTTACCTTTCTTCCAAAATTTTTCAACAAAAAGTGGGGATTTGGCTTATTCCCTACAAAAAATCAGCATTGTTTACTTCCCAAATTCAGATAGTCAAGTAGAATACAACTATATGTTTGTTTATAAACAGATATGGCACTACTTTACAGGACTCAGCCCAGAAACTTTAATTATGGCAGCAAAAATAGGTAGCTTAAAATACGGGTCTTTAGATAATAGCAGCACCTGGCTTAAAATATGAATTGGATAGGCAACAGAGCTATCTGAAGTCAGTGGAAAGGTCAAAAAGTAAATTTAATATTAAGGTATAGCTTTACAAGAAGAATATACAAAGGTTGCATTTGTTATATAATTTTTACCAACTTTGCATAGGTTATAATAGTGCTTTTAGGGTCTTAGATTTCTTTTTTTGTTTTTTATTTTCATAATTTGTGTTTATTTCACTAGTTAGAATATGGCAAACTGTGTACAAATTAGATATACCTATTTAAAACTGAAAGCTATCTAATTGATACCTAATTTTTAAATTTGACAGCCTGATTAATACTAATTTATAGCACAAATCGGTATACTATTAGGCTAAATTAGTATCAATCAGTATCAAAATATAAGCTAATAAATATTTTATACTTGTGATAAAACAATGAAATAAAAAATTAAAAGTTTATTTAGTATATTTACAATGAATAAAAATTTAAATTATTTGACGATCACTTGAACCAAATTTTGCCAAAAAAACTTCTCAACAAAAACAGTAAAAAACCGACTAGTCAGAAGTACATAAGATGTGAAAATAGGGACCGTAAGTTAGCACCTGTCATTTAGAGGTAGTTCTCATACACTACCTGCTAACAGTAATAATGCTGCCCGAAACTTCATAGTTTCGGGCTAACCGAAACCAAAACTGGTATTATCAGTTTTGGACATGACCCTTTTGGCCAAAACTTGTCTAAAGACTTGAAACTATACCGAAACTCCAAAACTAATCTACTAATAAATTCTAATTAAATCTCTATACCGATACAGGCTATATTATATAAATTTGTATTAATATAATGTATATATGCTAAATTAAATTTTATTCCAATACATTCACCCATAATAATATAGGAGTCATTTAAAATCCCGAAGAACTAAATCTAGATAATACTAGACCTCTGCACTTAAAATTTTGAAAGAACAATATTCCAACAGCTGATTAACCCAAAAACTAAATCTTAAAAAAAAAACAAATCCCGATTACAGCTGTTTTCATAAATTCTGAGACACCTAAAAGTTTTCTCATTTTCCAAAATTTCTTTAGTTTCGTTCTATGGATCATTTAACTCTTCGGAAAATATATCACTATCTCCAAAATGAAGTTCTGAAAACAATAACGTGATTCTGAAGAGTTAGGTGACTTTTAGGATGAAACCGAAAAGATACGAGAAAATTTTTAGGTGTTTTAGATTTTATGAAAACAGCTGTAATTATAATATCGAAGAATCACTATCTCATAAATACATCATCCCGAATGTAAGAATCCTAACATCTCAAGAATATTATGAATACAAATATTAATATTTATATTGTATCAACTTGAAATTTAGAAATTTCAATACTAAGTTTATGAGATCCGATCAACTCACCGACAATCACTTCGTAGACACCACATTTCACTGACAATTTCTTACCGACAAGTTCATTTCACCAACAGTTATTTCACCGAAGCTCATTTTACAGACAATGTAATTCTAGTCAATATCATTAAAGTTATGTTAGAATTTATAAAAAAAAAATTGTCAGTGAAATAAGCTTCGGTAAAATAGACTGTCGGTAAAATAAGCTTGTTGATTAATAATTGTCTGTGCAATGTAGTGTCTACGAAGTGATTGTCGGTGAAATAATACGGACCACCCACCTACATACATGTCTGTAAAGACATCACATACCTGCTCAGCTATAAAGATCACTCACCAATTCACCCGTAAAGACATTGCCTACCCTTCTATAAAGACATCACCTACCAACTATAAAGACATCACACACCTACCTGTAAAAACACATGCTTATGTCCTGTCTGCTCGCAGAAATACACCTATTTGTTAGGGTTGGAGAAGACCAGATAAGAACTGGTCTTTTTAACCGGTTAAAGGTTCTTCGGTTTTTTCTGTCAGTTTAGACCGGTTAATAATAAATTATTATACCAGGAATGTAGTACAAAGTAATGAAGTGTATGGTTTACAGACAACTATCTGTGTGCGAATTCTTGAATCCTATTGGATAGTATATTCAAATTGTTCATTGGACATTATGTATATGATCACGTATACTGGTTTTGTTTAATGCTATATGAAAGTGATTCATTTTGATAAAATTGTGGCTGTATACTTCTTCTAAATTCTGATACGAGCATTATACCTGTTATACCTTACTACTTTTAATAATCGATTTAAGGATATATTATGATTTGCACTTTATGGATTTTACGTAGATTAGATCTGCTTATGCATGGTCACTGCTATTGAACAGGTTTGTTTATTTAAAAAAGATATAGTACATTATTGAAATATTGAAACTGAAATGGGTATGCTCCCAGAAATAGCAGTTGGGTTTGTGTGCCTTAGCACTGGCCAGTAGTTTCCCGCCGAGTAGTGAATTGACTCAACAAAAAAATTGTTGATTGATGATTGATTAAAAAAAGCTTTTTTTTTGATTGATCAAAAATCGATTATATCAGGAACATAGTACAAAGTGTATGGTTTACAGGCAACTATCTGTGTACAAATTCTTGAATCTTATTGGTTTTGTTTAATGCTATATGAAAGCAATTCGTTTTTATAAAATTGTGACTATATACTTATTCTAAATTCTGGTATACCTGTTATACCTTACTACTTTTGGTAATCGATTCAAGGATATAGTATGATTTGTACTTCATAGATTTTATATAGATTTAGATCTGCTTATACATAATTCCCGCTGTTGAACAGGTTTGTTTATTTAAAAAAGATATAACATATGTACATTGTGAGAGGCAATATCAACCTCTAAGTTCTATTTTTAGCATTTAGATCTATTTTGGGAGTTAAGGGTAGTACAAATTCCTGAAATTCCCAGAATTTCTGGTATTCGGGGAATTCATAGGATTCAGAGAATGATGAGAATTACAAGAATTCATAGAATAGCTAGAATAGCAAGAATAGTTGGAATTCCTAGAATTCCTAAAATTCTGTTATATGTAATGATTAATTATATATAGAAGTAGTTTCTCTCCAAAATAAAGATAACTCACTAGAGTTGACTCAATGAAGAGTCTATTATCTATCCTTAACATTTTATACATTATACACATTCGTTTTTCCAATTCTCGATAATAAACTATCATATAAATCCCATTATCCCGAATTAGAGCCTCGTAACATAGTCTAGAGCTCTATTTGGTCCTAATAACTTGAACCAAGTCTTTCCACACCTCTTTCGTGCCTTCCATCATTAGGTCCAGTAGAGTTTAGTAGTTACAGAGTGTTGATTTGGATTAGTTAGTGTCGATTGATATCCGTGTTGACCATATTTTGAGGTTCTGGATTGGTCCACATCTTTATATTTGGTGGTAACTGTGAGATACCTACTTCCAAACCTGAACCTATATTATTTTTGACCATTTGGAATTGAGATACAAACAAATCCACAAACCCAAACCCGAATTAAAAGAAGGCAAAGATGCAAAGAAATACTTATCTAAGAGAAAAAAACTGACCACAAATGCTACCAAGGGTCAAATCACCCCGAAGACAAAGAAATTTTCGAAATGAAACATGATGCACTTATTGCAAGACAAAAAGGCATATAGTTAATAAATGTCCCAAAGTGAAAGTGTTAGAAAAATGGTATGCCATTTTATCTGAGATCCTTACCGATAAACAAGCGGCTAAGTTCCAAGAAATTGTAGATGAAGTCTTCAGAAATAATTATATCGACGATACACAACTCCCTTTGACCTTGGAAATAATACTTGAAATATTAAAAGACCTCACTAATAATAGATGTATTGAAGAAATTCTGATTATATACTTACTGCCCTATATTCAAGTGACCCCAGCTTTGAAAAAGAAAAGTCAAATAGCTCACACTATAAAAGCTTCTTCAACCAGGCCCCAATGAAAAAGATCGATAAGAACCAACGCTTTTGACGCTTATTGTATCCAAGAAAGCCAAGAAAAAGAACTCTTAAAAAGTATCAAGCTTGCTCCTGGAAAAAGAATGACTAACAATGAATATAATAGTGATGAAAAGAAATCCTTCAAAAGTTATCAACGATCGGAAAGGAATATAAAAGCTAAAACCCACCTTAAAAGAGGCAAATCATCGAAACGAAGCTTGAATTATACTAGAGACAACTTGAATAGCCAATGTGATCTTGGATTTTGCTGTCAAAATGAAATTAGCATCGAAAAGAAAGAACTTAAGGCATTCCCTTATTATCAAAGACTAGCGAAAGTATGCCATATTGACAGATTATATGGCCTTGAAAACTGTAATCAAAATGGAGTTAGAGTTAGAATAGACAATCATAAGGCATTCAATTATTATCGAAAAGTTGCAGAGATAAAACAAACTGATGAATCCTATACTATTGATGCTCGTTATGAAGAAGGAGTCGAAGCCCAAGAAGGTAAACGTAAGGCACATACCCACTATCAAGAATCTACAGGCAAAAATGGTGCTGATAAGATAACTGACCTTGGATGTTGCTATGAACATAAATCTGAAGATAAAAAGATTGAATACAAGACATCTAGTCATTGTAAAAAATCTACTAACCTCGATCCAGCAAATATGATGAGCTCTTATTATGAAAATGAAATTGGAATTAAAAAAGATGAATATAAGAAACTTGAAGTTTATAATGATGATGAGACAGGAAGTATTGATGAAACTTATCCGGATAGACACCATTATGAAGAGGAAACTGGAGCTCAAAAATATAAAAATGAAATTGAAGCTAAAAAAGATAAATACAAGGCATTTACTTATTACCAAGAAGTTGATAAGATCGGAGAGAAAGCTTTGGATTATCGAAAATCTGCTGAAATAGAACATGTAGATGGAACTGAAGTTAAAAACAACTGTTATAAGATATTCAATGGCCATCAAGAGCTATGAAAGGCAGGAGAAACATTTCAAGCCGACCTTAAAAGTTTAAATGGAATAAGCATGGAAGCAAATAAAGAAATCTTTAAATTGGACGAAGAATCTGAAAACACCGACGATAATGATGATAATGATGAGATTTGGCATCCTTGTAATGACGAAATCCCTGAAGATTGGTTGGGCCCAAACAACCGTAGAAATACCAAAAAGAAAGTTCTAATAAGCTGCAAAAAATTTGCCGAAATAGGTAGTACTGTTGTGATCAAAGCTAAAAAAAATGAACCAAATGAGCAATATAATCTTGGTCTCTATTATCGAAATAGCACTGGTATAGCTAAAGAAAAAATAAATAACGAGAAGAGTGCCAAGATTATTTTTGGATGGTACAAAAATCGAAGAAGATGTGTTAAAGACAAAAGGGTATGTATTACCCAAATATTCAAAAAAAAAGCAAAACCAAGAATAATCGGAAAATCAAGACCTCGATTAGACAAAAAAGAAAAAGAACTAACAATTTGGTTAAAACTAGAGTTACTTTGTTTTACCTCAGTATCAACTTACTGCTAAATATGCTATTAGTAACAAAGAGTAAAACTATGACATTAGTGTATGATCAAGGATCAGCTGATATGAGAAATACTAATGGAATGTATATAGTTGGAAAGAGCGAAAACAGAGAAATCAATGATTACCAGAAGTTTGCTAATATGAAAATTAGCAACAGAATATATGCTATTAGATATTGGTATCAGTCTAGAATCAGAGACAAAATAGTAGAATATAAGTTATTGATTTCTTATAAGGAATCTAGACCAAAGCAATATAAAGGTGGAATTGAAATAGACAAAAATGGGTTAAATATTTATCGTAAAAAGTCCAGTAAATGATATATGCTAATGAAGTATATAAAATTAGCTATTATCATCAATATGGAATTAGAGTTGAAAAAGATGGAAGCCTAGCATTCATGTATTATCAAAAATCAGCCATCATAAATAATTCTAACGAAATCTATTAAGTGAGCTGTCGCTATAACTTCAGAATTGGCGTTGAAATCGATAATCATAAAGCATCTACATATTTTTTGAGGTCTGCTGATAAGGGAAATTCTAATAGAATATATCAAATCAGAAATTGTTATTTCTATGGAATCGGAATTGAAGTCTCAGCAACAAAGAGAAGTTCACCTGGAACATTAATGCTTGGATATTGTTATGAATATGGAATTGGAGTCAAAAAAGATGAAAACATGGCATTCACACATTGTCAAAAATCGGTCGACCTAAATAATTCAAACAGAATTGTTATGCATAATGTTGCCCTATACTATCGAAATGGTATCAGCACAAAAAGATATATTCCGAAGACAAATCATTGGATTGGAAAATGTAGAAGCCTTTTGAAGACTAGAAAATCATCAAATCATATCAATCCCAAACTTAAGAAAATATTAGTCGATAAAAGATTTAAATTATCTTGGATCAACTATAACGAGTTCAAAAATGCCATAGAATTGGAAAAGGGTGGATTTGCAATTGTATATTATGCACATTGGCTTGATAGAATTAATGGCGCATGCAATGTTATACTTAAAGCAATTTGTGATTCAACCAAAAATGAGCAAGAATTTATCCAAGAATTGAAGAATTATTGTAAAGATAAAGTATCACAATTGGTACGAAAAGAATAAAAATCGAATATTCGGCAATTATCAGTAGATCAAGGCCTAAAAATCTAGAACCCGATGGTTACATTAAATTAGCTATGAAATGTATGGATAAAGAAATTAATAAACGATTTATGGTAATAGAAACCAAGAACTGGAAACCAACTCAAGAAATAAGATGAATTCTGAAATTGAAGAAAGGAAGAAAAATCGAATTATGCGAGAAATAGAAAAATTGATGTGAAGAAAAGAGAAGAGTTAATTAGTATCGGAAACAAGAAAATGAACATGACGAAAGAAAGAATGGCGGGTCATGACAGTTATGTGCGAGGACGAGTTAATAGATAATGAATAGTAGAAGAAATAGAATGGATGGAAAGAAGGAAGGAAACGTTTGCATTACCTGCTGGATGAGACTTTAGAGAAGCCCCAGAGAAATGTCAAAGTGTATCTGTGACAAATCCAACACAGAATTGGATATTGTTATCAAAATGGAATTGGTATTGAAAAAGATGAACAAGAAGTACTACGATAAGAAGACTTACCCTAAGTATTGATATATGAAGAAGAAATCCGACATAAATCAAATTCTGCCTAGGTAGTCAGTGGCCTAGCATCTGGATATTTGAAAAGAAGCTTTTAAGAATGTATATGGAGGCTTGAATATTCTCACATGTAAAAGATCTGCTGCGGGCTTAGCGAACCTAGTAGATTTGGCACATTCTGTGTATTTCGAACATTTTGAACACTTCGTTTAATACTGAGGAGGCTCAGGTCAATTTCTACCCTCTTTTGTTAGTATAGGTTGAAGAATTGAACTTTTGAACTTTTTGAATTTTCTAAACCCAAATGCCTTCAGGATTAAGCGTATCCTTTGTTAAAGCCTCAAGAATTTTCCCAAGGACGAAATATATAAATAGAGCAGAAAAAAAAAAAAAAGAAAGAAGTAAAATCTATATTCGAAAATGACCACTATCAAAGAAATAATCCACCAAGACCTCTTATCAACTACTCCAACATATGTAGTAGCTAAGCCCCACCCTTACGATGAAAGCCAAGACTTGATCACCCAAATAGAACTTATTAGCAATCAAATGACAGAAGCCAAAAATCATGGAGATCAAATTGGCATCCTTGTTTATACCTTTTACCTTGGTGAACACTTAAACATTGTCCCCCCCAGCTAACAGAGCCTTACTGCAAAGGACACAACTATCTGCCTATTATATGTTGGTGGCAAAACAAATCTATTATTTGTTCAGACTCTTGGGGTTGAACAGCTTTATCAAACCAACCATACTACTCTTATATGAATCAAAAAGCTATCGATCAATGATTATAACCAGCTACTTAATATTGTTTCTGTGGAACGAGTTATTTAAGCGGAGGAAAATTGTGAGAGGCAAGATCGACCTCTAAGTTCTATTTTTAGCATTTAGATCTATTTTGGGAGTTAAGGGTAATACAAATTCCTGGAATTCCCAGAATTCCTGGTATTCGGGGAATTCATGGGATTTGAAGAATGATGGGAATTACAAGAATTCATAGAATAACTAGAATAGCAAGAATAGTTGGAATTCCTAGAATTCCTAGAATTCTGTTATATGTAACGATTAATTATATATAGAAGTAGTTTCCCTTCAAAATAAAGATAACTCACTAGAGTTTAACTCAATGAAGAGTCTATTATCTATCCTTAATATTTTACATATTATACACATTCGTTTTCCCAATCCTCGATAATAAACTATCATATAAATCCCATTATCCTGAATTAGAGCCTCGTGACGTAGTCTAGAGCTTTATTTGGTCCTAATAACTTGGACCAAGTCTTTCCACGCCTCTTTTGTGCCTTCTATTATTAGGTCCAGTAGAATTTAGTAGTTACAGAGTGTTGATTTGGATTAGTTAGTGTCGATTGATATCTGTGTTGACTATATTTTAAGGTTCTGAATTAGTCCACACCTTTACAACGTACGTACGTATATTATTGAAATATTGAAACTGATACAGGTATGCTTCTAGAAATAACAGCACCTTAGCACTAGCTAGTAGTTTCCTGCTGAGTGAAATAGTAATGGTGCAAAAAATTGGCGGCCTGTAATTTTTATTGTAAGATTAGCGTATAATATACAAATGTGAAGGAAAAAAAATAAAGATGAAAAAAAAATAGAAATTGCAAAAAACTCATAAATTCACAAAGGAAATTGGTATTGTTATTATGTAAAAGTTTTCAGCACAAAAATTTAGAAATATTCTTTCTACATTGTAATAATACAAATATTAATATTTGGACAAGAATTTATATCATTGTTATTGAATTAGTCACGGGACTGCCAATTTTCACGCTATCACTATTTCACACTTTCTTGCTTGTATAATGCAGACTGGCTATTACAGCTGTTCTTATAAATTTTGGAACATCTGGTAAAAGATTGACCAAATGATTATTTGGCTATTTTAATAAGTTTTTGATCCGGCATTAATTTGTAATTGCAATAATGATATATTTTTTTTATGAATTATTCTAAAATGTCAACATATCCAAAATTAAGATTTCTTTTGAATACATGTCCGTTCTTGCCAACCAACAAATCTTGACAAAAAATATAAAAAGGGTTCTAAATATAAGATAAGCTTTCATAATAAATATATTACTAAAAGAGATGCTAATAAAAAACTTTCATTTCTATATTTATTAATATCAATATACATTTTCTGTTATTAGCAAGATATGCATATTATTATACAATCGTTCATAGCCAAAATCAAAAACTTATCGAATTGGCCAAACAATTATTCGGTCTAGATGTCCCAAAATTTATAAGAATAGCTATAATATGAACATATAGGACTGTTGTAGTAGAAAGGGCTGAAACTCGAAAATATATAATTTTGAGAAAATCGTGTTTACTTTTTTGGGCTAATCCGGGTTAATTAAAAATTATGCGATTTGATTGGCTGGCTATATTAGATAATCTTGTGACATACAAGTATTCTAAAAAGTTTTTTTAAAATATCTTGATTTTTTATTATGCAAACCAATTTCCATTTTTAATTGAAAA
>CAJVPY010005221.1:0-11691 GCA_910591965.1 Dentiscutata erythropus
ATTAAGATTGATTTAATTTAGTAAATAATTACCATTTTAACAATTTGTTTCATAAAATTTTTTCTATTAGTCATACGATAAAGATTTTTTACATAGTATTTATATAAAGTTTCATAAGTCTCTGTTGAGAAACTATTTATTGAGCCATACTTTTTTATTGCAGGTACTATATGATAGCACCAAGTATGAAGTTTTGGTAGTCACATATTGCTTGGAGAGTAGAGAGCAAAAATGTCAACAAAATCTTTGGCCCAATCTATAATGAGACCCTAAATAAAAATGGTAACAAATATTTAATATCTAGAATATGTAGAAAATGTATAAGCTTTAATGTTTATTATACCTGAAGTTCAGAACAGGATTTATTTGTAAAGGAGTCTTCACAAGTGGCCACATACATTTTAAAAAACTTGTAAAATGCTTCACACAAATATTTATTGCTGACACCCTGCTTTTTTTTATGTGTGCTATAAAGGTCATCAAGAACAAAAATAATAACCTTCATGATATTTCGCAAGTCATCAGCAGTCATATGTCCCATATCATATCTATGTTTTATTATTTTAAGTCCATAGAATCTAGGAATCTCCGCCAAGCGTTGTTCAAAGGTTTGAACAACCTTTTTTTTACATTGCTTAGTTAAAAGTTTTTTGTATAAGTTAGCATATATTTAAACAAACCAAGATCTAGTACATGCATTCAATCTGGCATTTTTGCTTGGTAAATATTAAAATTCCTAATTAATCAGAACATTGTTAGTTATATATTTAACAATTAATACTAAAATTTTAATTTATACCTTATTTGCCAGAATATATTTTGTTCTTCATGAATCGAATTTTCTTGAGCTAGACCAGCCTTTATTGCCTGTTCATATTCTAATTATTTCTTAGCAAAATTTCATTTGGATTTAGATCTGGATTATTTAGATGATTTTTCAGTACCAGGCAAGTATTACATGGTCTTTGTGCCGAATATGACTAATAAATGTTCATAAACATATTAGCCTTAACCATATTAGCTAAGATTACCGAAATTCGTGAAATGAAGATGATTACGTTTTGTCGAACTACGAAATATAGATCTGGTTCATTAACTATAGGATTTAAAAGAATCGATAGGCATTGTTGAAAAACAGATCTTTGCAATTGTCTAAAACTTTCAGAATGAGCAGTATTTAAATCCTTGGCAATTAATATTGGTAAATATCCAATTAGTGCCTTTGATTCTGGTTTATTTCTCTGAAAGTTTGAAATATTGCCAAGAGATAGGAATATTGGGTGTCTAGAAGATTTTCCCATATGGTCTAAGGTCGTAGCATTAGAGTAGAGAATTATCAAAAGTATATATTTGTCAGGAAATATGTATGATTCTTCTCGCCTCCAGCAGTCACAATTATATTGCTCTCCAAAGGTTCGATGTTTTATTCCGTTTATTGTTTCACTGCTTTTAACATAGTTTAATCGCAGTTCTTTATTAATACTATCAACTACTAATAATGATTTAATAGCTTGAATTATTAGCCGATAATAGAGTGTATATTTGATATCTTGGAAGGTTGTGACTGCAATTTCCTTAAATGTTGTGTATTGAATATTCGTGTTATTCAAAAATTCTTTCCCAGCACACATTAATGAATGCAAAGGTGATTTTTTCAAATTTGAATATTTATTGAAAAAATATATAAAAGTATTAGCAGCCTTATCTGAAAGCTGATATTTTGTAGTAATCTCTATAAATTCTCAATAAGCATCACTAGGCCATTATACTTTGTCTGAATTGCATAATTCACGATAAGCATCTTTAAATGACTCTCTCTTCGAGTCTTCATTAATTGGCACGTTCTTAAATTCTAATTTATTACTTGCAATAGGTTGATAATTGGATGAGAAAAAAGAAGCTTGTTCAAAATAATCTGGTTGATTCAAAAAAAGTTCAGAATCGAAAGGATTGGGCTTTATTGTTTGTGACATTCCTTGGTTCTAAATTTAAAAATGTGATTAAAAATTAATATTGACTTTCATATTAAAAACCTTAACCATTATTTACCCATAGATCATTGTTAGGATATTTTGGCATATTTCAAATAGTATCATCATTAGAGTCTTCTGGCATATTCCAAATAGTATCATTAGGATCCTTTGGCATGTTCCAAATAGTATCATCAAGAGCATATAGCTGCCGAGAAGTTGATCTCAGCGTGAATATACTTTCAGACATTCTTAGATGTTTTTGAGATATGTGTTGCGACAAAGCATAAGATTTAGAAAATTTTTTATTACAATAATAACATTGCCAGCGCATATTGAATATATTTTGTATAAATAAAAGAGCAACTTAACAAAACCTTAAGTTTCTAGTAAAATATTTTTAGGTTTATAGTTATTTTGTTTGCTCTACCGCGTTTTTATAATTTTCCTTACTATTATCAAGTGTCTAATATAAAAAACTATGTCTAAAATAAAATGTATTATAAATAGGATGTTCTTGTTCTTTTACAAAGATTTCTTTTATTAAATATAAATGATTTAAATGGAGTATAATCTCTATTTCTGCCAAATTATACAAAGAGAATATACAAAAACTTCGGGTATATTAAATAAAATGTAATTTTACATTTATTTTTGTTTGTCTTAATCCTTTATTTATTGAATATAATTCTGAATGAGTCATATAAAGAACATTATAAAGAGTATTTATTAGGCGGTTTATTTTTAATATTTTAACAAAGATTTCTTTAATTCAAATATAATTGAATTTTCCTGCAGTTATACAGTATTATGCATAATTTGCTCTTGGGGTGCAGATATATTTAACGAAACAAGGTTGTAATTAAATTGTAACTTAATTATATACCTCAATATAAAAAATCTGGTTTAAAGTAGGTCGTAACTAGTGATGATAATATGCCTACAACTCACGGAACTGAGTGTTTATGTGTTGAGCTCTATTCTATTAAAAAAAAATTTAATTAATTAAAAAGAACTTACAAAGAGCAAGTATCAAGAGCAATTTTACAATATTCCAATTTATATGACGTTAATAAATTAAAGTTATTAACAATAAAATATGCGGTATAATAAATAAATACTGATCATATTTATTGCACTCATTTATAGATATTTTCTAGTATAATGGTACAGTATACTTACGTAATTTATGTAAAAGAGGAAAATACAAAAGTAAGTGATCATTAAACCTGTATCTGACAGATTTTTGAACTAAAATAGGCAGTATTTTTTAACGACAGGTTGTAACTTGAAAAAAATTGGTGTTGAATTAGCGAAATTAATTTCTTAATTTTAATTACATAGTAGAGATCACATAATAACAATAATAATGCGTTATTTCTTTCAATATTAGATATTACACAAGTTTTTTCCTAATTCTTTAATTACACAATTGAACAAACGACACTTCTTACAATTGAACTTTGTCCAAAACAGAATTGGAGTCAATTTCGAAATAATTAGTATTATTAAATTTTGTAAATCTTATGAATCCCACATTTTACGTACTATTGTAAAGACAATGGCAATACATATGTGGGTTTTCTAGAATTCACAAAATTCAATAATTGTATTATTGCTAAGGTAGCGATAAATACTCAACATTTAACTGACAAATATTTCAGATTTTATATCGTAAAAATTGATTCTATTACCTTTTATAAAATAATAAAATTTAAATATATATGTATGTGTACATGTTTATTTTCATCTTCACGTAACCCTTCACATAACCTTTTATACAAGTTTCTCATTCGCAGATTTTTTAAAAAGCTTAGATTTAATATCTGATAAAGATTCTTTGAAGAAACTTTTAATTAATCGAGGTTCCTTTGAAAAAATGGATGATCAAGGTGATTGTAAGTAGATATTTGAATTGGTTATAGTTTTTAATTTGCATTTATACTCACAATGATATACTGTACCTCCCATTTAGATCGTCCAGATTCTCCTGAACAAGAGGTATGTGCTAGTAATTCTAGCAATTATTCTTTACAAGAGTTTAGTATTGGTTTTCATAAAAAAAAAGCATCGAAAGTGCCCTAATTTTCCCCCTAAATTCCATTCTTCCAAGCATCTTTATAGTGGATCTTGTTCTGATTCTTCCCAACAAGAATGTATTAGTAGTTCTGGCATTATTCCCAAGAGTCTGATAATGGTTCCCATGAAGGAAAGTGAATTGGTTCTATATCTTTACAAAAAAGTAGTAACAAGCATCATAAATCTTCCTCTCATCATAATAAATTCCATGTACAAAGCCTTATTAGACAACAAAAACAACAAACTAAATCGCCCCAAATCCAAATGTCCCAAGCCAAGGCATCCCAAAGTGGGACCAAAACGTCCCAGGCCAAGATACCCCAAAGTGGGACCAATTATTATAGTCCAATAGCACCATCATTTGAAGGTATGAATCGCACTGGTCAAAATTGAAAATTTTAATATGTTGAATAGCAATATTCGAATACACACAAACTGTGCTATTCAATATATCACATAATTCGCAGATATCCATGTCCACAAAGTCATTGAATAGTAAATCGAATATATATTGTATATATTTAAAATTTTCAATTTTGGCTAGTATTATTGAGTATTGTTAAATGCTTTTAATAATGACATTAATTGATTTTTTTTTTAGAACATCGTCGTTAAATTGATGAACAATTATTTCGACAAAACAAATAAATATATTTGATGTTACTAAAGAATAGCGACGATATAAATGAGCTTAAAAATGAACTCAAACAACAAAAAGCTGAACAAAAAAATGAGTTCTCACCTCAAGCATTAGATGTAAGTATTTTTTTCGCTAGCAAAGTAATGTCACAAAAATTGGCAATCCCGTGACTAATCCAACAATGATTCTTTTATATTCTAAATTTTGATTTTTGCGTTAATGAAGTAGTGACGATGCATCTAAATTTTGTGTTGAAAACTTTTTAAGACTAGTTTTCGTAGCAAATTTATGAGTTTTTTGCGATTTTTTTTTTGGATTATATTTTTTTTACTTTAAGATTGTATGTTACACATTTCTTATATTGAATAAAAATTGCAGGATTGCCAAATTTTCATTTTTTCTAGCAATTGAAATAAAACATATTGCATATTTAGTTTATATCAATTTGATTTTTAATAGTCCATTTTTGGAGGAGTTATAAAGTATCTTTTTTCAGAAACCCTCTATCCAACACAAGATGATCTAAAAGATACATTAAAAGCATACTTGGAAGACAAATATCAAAATGTGTTGACTGACCTCAGTCCTACTCAATTTCATAACCGTTTTCATAGTGAATGGTTTAGTCTGGTATATATTTATATATTATTAATAATTGTGTATAGCATACCTAACAACATGCGATGAAAAAGTAGAAACTTTTAAAAAACTATTCGCAATTTTTATACTATAAATTGGAATGTGTCACGTGATTGTTGTATAGAATACATATTTATTTAATGTAATTTAGATATATTTTATAATAAAACATATAACTCACTTCAGGAGTGGTTTATATGTTTTATTATTGTTTGGATCACTATTAACAACTTTTAGGTTGTAAACATACTAAAATTTCTTATTTTATTAATAGCTATTATTAAAAATGAAAAATATCCGAAGCACAGCACTGTCTAACGTTAGAAAGGCAACATTTTGTGTATTTGGCATAGAAAAGTTGCCAAAACTAAAAAACAATTCTTCTAACGCCGATATTGTCACGTGGAAGACCAACCCAAAAGTATCAGAGTACTTTGATAATAATGGAACATACTGAGTTGCTGTAATTGCACGATGTGCGTTTAACAAAGCATCTGTCTCTCAACTTACGAATGCACACTATACATTCACTCTTGCAGTCTGCGATATTCTTCTTAACCCTGCTTCAAAAGGAATTGCATGCACTGAAAACTGAATGAAACAAAGAGTGGAAAAGTATATCATAAGTAAAGATTGGGGCAATTACTTCACTAGCAGTCATTTTATTGACAAGTCATTTAACCAACATCAGTTAGGTGCATTTTATTAGTATACTTAATTTGTAAATTGCTATGTTATATGATGTCGGTTAATATCATCCTTGTGTAAATTGCATTAATCTCGTGTGAAATGAATTTTTATTAAGAAAATCTTAGCGATCAAATACAGTATGAGTGCTGTTAATAGAAAACCTTTATTGGGCTTTTAATGTTCAGTTGGCTTTCTGCAAGCAATCTATTCCGATAATAGACTGTCCATAGATGGCATACAAAAGCCAACTGAACATTAAAAGCCCGGTTTTCTATTGACTGCACTTGTATAAAAAAATGATTAGAGCTATCACAAAAATCTATAATCTGCTGAACTTATGAAGCACCTATGTGTGGAAAAGAAATAAAAAAAATTGGTATCACTTCACATTTCAGGCAAAGTCGTATGATTTGTAAAACGTATACTAGTTTTACCTAATGCAAGATACAGTACATCTCTAATTGTACTATATGATAATTTTTTAGCATGATTTTGAAAAAAATGATGCCCCATCTCAAGAATCCGTGAAAATTATTGTCACAGAAGAAACAGGTGAAAATGAAAATACAGATACTGCAATCACAATTGAAACCCAAGAGCAAACAATCACAGAAAATATATTGAATTCAAGAGAAATTAATGATGAACTCTTTGGTGTTAATTTTGATTAAAAAAGTTTATACATATTAAAATTTATTAAGACTAAGTAGTTAGATAATTAGAATAGAATCAATAAGGATAAGCGCTTTTTTTTTTTATAGGTTATTTTACTTTTTTTTTTTTTGCAATTAGCATCTAATCTGCTTGCTAGATATTTATTAAACCTCTATGGCACCATGAATCCAAATCGTTAGTTACTAGTTGACAACTAGTTTAATAGTTGGTTACATAATAAATTTAAAGCATGAGATTCTTCCAGCCAATCAGAATAGTTTGAAATAATACAGAAAACATGAGATTATTTATTATGCTAATCAAATTTATTGAAAATATGTGACTATTAGTTGCAACTTAAGTTGGCAACTAATCTGATTGAAAAAATTTTAATTCATTACAATGGTATGTTAGAAGGGTTACCATTCCCAAGTTAATATTTTACAGATTCGTTAAATAAAACTCAACAACTCAAAACACTAGAGATGATGGTAAAATTAATTTTACCAAATTTCAACAATAGCTATTTCTTAAAAAAAAAAATTTCAAATACAAACTATCTCGTACAAACAAACTGAACTAACACAACACAAAGTGGCAGCGACGAAACAATAATTAAGATGCACATTCTTATTGAAGATTTGACTTGTTATCCAATAACCTGATTAAGTCTCTTGAGGATCTGTTAAGTATTGTCAAAGAAATGTTGAAAAATTTAGTTGGTTCAATGGTGAGAGTTTATAAGTGATATCCATAGTAATCGTATATCATTAATTTTTAATTAAAAACTTCTGGTTATGCGCTATAACAGTATAAGAGCGTTTTCAAGTGCTTTAATCAATAGGTCAAAAATTGATTATTTGTTATATAAATAAAATATTTTATTAAAAAAAACAATTATGGATGCTTATTGTCTTTTAGCCTGAATTCAACTATTCCACTGATAATTTCTTCATTTGGAGTATCAACAAAGACCTAAATTCAATGGCACAATGATATTTGATAAATAAAAAATATATACTGTAATAATGAATTGTTTAAATATCAATCACAAATTTTTTATTTGATTAATTACAATAAATGAGCAGCATCACAGTTACTAGCTAATCGTATTGAAAATAATATTTGGTTGCATCATAATTTGTGTCTTCAAATGAAATTTCAAGCATCTATGAGCAACATCACATATTAAACATCTCAAATCCAAACTTTTCTAATAGTAACAACTCTAACCTTAACAATGCTAAATTAATCATTACATATAATGATTGTTTTACATAATATGAACATTTTTGACCTCACTAAATGATAATGAACAGCACCAACGATATGATGACAAATTCGTATAAAAAGATGAAAATGGAGACTACAAAATACTTTGATGCGTTTAAAAAAAAAGCGTTAGTAAACCAGAATTCAAGAAACCACCTAATTTAAAATGTTTGAAAACTATAATGAAAAAAGAAGAGTATACTCACCTAGAACCAGAATGAAAAAACTACCTAACTTGAAGATGCTTTTGATCAATGCCTGAAAAGAGAAAAGTGATAGTTGAAGTGATAGTTAAATATATTCATAAGCTAGGATAACAGATAAAATGAATAATACGACCTAAAATATGCAAGTATGATTAGAGACCAAGACAAAAAATTCAAAGACATCAATCATACCTGAAAAAGAAAAAAAAGTTAGTCAAATGTATTTAAATACAAAATAGCAAAGAATATGATGCGTTCCTCAAATTTTCAAGAAGTGCAAGGGACACAGCATTGGCTTCATAATACAAGTAATCCTCGATATAAGAAACCTTCGATGTAAGAATTGGAATGAAACCTAAATCCAAAATTATTCTTGAAACTTAGAAAAAAGAAAAAAGTCATGTCAATTTCTCTGCAAAAATCTTTTTCACAGGAGAGTGTCAAGAAACCTATTATTCACTAAAACAGATCAGAAGAACAAATTTGCAGAAAGATATATTTGCTACAAGCAAAGGCCCAAACTAAAACAAATTTTAGTTATCAATCTATTTCGTTAATGAATCAAAAGGTAGAAAAATAGAGCGAAAATATGAATCTAATCGAACGACTCATCTATTTTGTTGCCAAAATGCCCTTTGGAGGAACTATTACTTTAACTATTGATCAGTTTTAAGAGTTCTAAGCCTCGTTCTTCAACCTGGAATTTCTTTTTGCTTTTGTCACCTGTCCCGGCAGCAATTTGAGATTTTTTCTACGAAGTATCCAATTACCCGCATTTAAAATCTAGACCAAAGATGTTAAAGTTTCCAAAAACTAAAACAAAAAAACCTAGGCCTAAAAAATACACTTGAACAATCTAGAAGAAAAAAAAATAGAGACCGATATAGATGTATTCAAGATCAAGATTGTATTCAGAATCAAGATTGCATGATTGTATTCAAAATCAAGATTGATAAGCAAAAAAACCTATTTTCCGAAATTCCTAAAAGCCGAAATGGAAATCTAAACTTAAAAATACCTTTGGATCTAAAAAAAAAGGTGTTATTTAAATATATTCAAAATTCAGAACAAAGAATAAAGAGACTATACTTTTCTAAAATTCCTAAAACTGGAGCAAAAACTAAAGCTAATCTAAAAAAAAAAGAAAAAGCCTATATATACTTCTGACCCAAGAAAAAAACCATCTGGTTAAAAACAAAAATAAAAATTATATTTGAATGCCTTTAATCAATTTTAATTCAGTTTTGATACCCAATTGATTTTAATTAAAGGATTCTAATCAATTTTAATTAGTAGCTATTACTGTCAATTGATTCAAATCTATATCACTTGCAATCGGCAGGGGTGCTGTTTATCGATTGCCACTTTTAGTTGTCAATCAATTGGCAACCTGTTTAAAAATTTCCCGATATAATCTATTAGAAATAAAAAAGTATGAAGTGGATAATCAACTAGTATATAAAAGGTGTACACATGTAGAATTTTCTAATTATAGAATAATATCTAAACAATTAATATATAATAAACCATTAGCAGAATTAATAAATATAAAAGAAGGTGTATTATTATGTTTATTAAAACTTTATCTGATTGGAAATATAAAGCAACAACTTTATATAATGTATTAGCGAGCAGGCTTTGAAAAATATTAATACATTCTAGTAAAAGAAAAGTTCTAGTCAGAATTTACTCAGATATTTATAAGAGTAATATTTGAAAAAACTTTGTCATAAATCTAAATAACCCAAGTCTATTTTTTACAGAAGAAACACTTAATACACATATTAGCCTAGCTATTAATTTTGATTATATAGTTCATAGTACTGGAGTAATCTATAAAGTTTTGTATAATTTATCATGTGAAGAATGATTTAAACCAAACAATATTTTAATATTAGGTATTATCTTAGAACCAAATAAACCTAGTTTGTATCAAATAAATAATTACCTTGCACCAATTGTAGATGAGTTAATTGAATTTTTATCAGATATAAATTTATTAGCTACTTTAGAATATTCAAATAAACAAAAAATTTATATAGCATTCATTTTGACAAACTCTTCCTAATGATCACTTGTACTAAAATTTTAGCTAATAAAAAAATACAATCTTTGTTGGAGAGATGTGGCCTTATGTTGTGGTTTGTTTAGAGGTTAACTATTTGTGGGTGACTTCTCTAAAAGGACGTTTGGCATGCAAGCCAAGAGCATTATTATACAAGATAACTGGTAGGCGGTGCCCTTGTATAAAAATCTTGATGAAGAGAGAAAGTCTCAAAGTAGGCTTCTACTTCGTCAATAAAACACTAGGGCTGTTACTTCAAAGAAGAACACAGGAGAAACAACAAAGGTTCTGGAGTCGTTTTTTGTTTATATAAACAAAAAATGACTTAGATTAGACTATTATAGTCTCAGGTATGACAAGCATTTTGCATTTGCGTCGTCATTCGAGTGACAAATGATTCGCACTTGCATCATCAGAGATATATTAGTATTTGCTCCATCATTTGAGTGACGAATGATACACGCTTGCATCGTCATTTGAGTGACGACAAATTTGAGTTCACATCGTCATTTGAGTGATGATTGGTTTACAAATTTGTCATAATGTATCGTGATGACAGAAATGCAACACCATCGTCAATTAATGCTATCTACATACTACCTGGTTATGCTATCTGTTACCGAAAATCTTTAGTGACAGCTTCACTTCAGTGACAACTTTGGTGATGGGTTTATTATTAAATTTCAGTTTTAAATTCTTTTTTATCTTGTTCTTATATACTGTCACCAAAGTCACTAAAAATAAAGTAAAATTCTAAGAAAAAATAAAACTTTACCTTATGGTACACTTATAGTATATAATATATATGATATATATAATATACCTATAATATAAAAAAAGAAAAAAAAGCTGGAAAAGTTCGATTTTTTTGGTGACTTTGGTGACAAATATCTAGAAAGCTTTTTAAAAGTACAAAAACGTAAAATTCAATAAAAATTCTGTCACTAAAAATTTTTCTCAGCATCACCAATAAATTTTTTGGTAACAGCTATATGTATTAAGATAATGCATGTATATCCACTAAGTATTTTTTTTCATCTCAGCACTACCTTGCGCCATCTTCTCCAGCTTCTTCTGCTAATAGTAGGCTTTAACATGATATTTATCTGTATGCAAATTATATAAGCTATACTCAGACGTAGTTGGTTTACCACATTCTAAACAGGGGACGCGTTGGCGCCTTTTCTAGTGAATAGCACATCCTTTTTGTCAATAGCAAGGCCGTCCACAAACTTTTTCTTCATTGGAAAGATATTGACAAAGATAAATACCTATCATTATTGATTATTTTTTTTGAAACTCGTTAGTAATACTATCTTAGATAAAACTAATTAATTAATATTTTCAAATTAAACTTTTTTTTAAATTAATATATCAAAATTGTAAAATATCCTTAGCTACTATGACTACCCAAAGTGAACACAATACACCTACTATGCCGGCATATACTGTTCCCACTTCTGAAATTATTATTCC